>PVJI01003241.1:0-128182 GCA_004026765.1 Micronycteris hirsuta
TAATGATCTTTATTCCAATAACATGGGGATTTAAGAACAAGCAAACACATTATTGGGATAGTGTCCAAAACAAACTGTGATCTAGAAAACCTAAATATGAATAAGAGGTACTATTTTTCATGGCTGGTTAGCAAGCTCATGATGTGCTGAAGCTACTCGGTCAAGCTGTGCTTGAGGCTAACCTGGGTGTGGAACCTCCAGCAAGTGCTGGCCTCAGTGAGGCCGGCTTCACTGTACAGTCACCTGAGAATAAATATGGTGAACACATGACTAGGAAAAATGTCAAGAGTAAAAATTCAGGTGTCAGTACTTTTCACATTAGAAATGAGAAACTTTGGCTAGAAATACAGAAAGAGGTTATTGTCTCGGATTTGATAATGCTGTGGTCCCGTAAAGGTGATTGCTCTTAGGCTAGGTTCCGAATATAAATGACAATGCAGACCCTGCATGGCCATGGTGGTCACGTCACTGCTTACCTGAAGAGTGTCCTGATACTGCACAGCGGCCTGCATGGCTTCTTCGAGCTTCTCCAGCCTCTCTTTCCACGTTTTGTTTAAGTTCTCCCAGGCATTATTCATCTAGAGGAAAACAGTCAATCAGATTCTTCAATTAATACCACTGTTCAGTCCAGGTCCACTAATGTCTTGTCTAGCTCATCCAGTTCTCCACACCTCGTCAATGCTCTTCTTCACTTCAGGCTTCTCGGTTTCTCCGCAGGCAAAAATCAGATCCGCTCCAAGGATTCGAATAAACTCCAGTTCCTCGTGCAGACCATCTGTCTCTTCCTTAATGGTCTACACGTAAATGAACAGAACATAAGCCAACACAGAAGCAGAACAGAACTTTCCAAACTTTGCAAATGTAATTATATCCCCATCAATAGCAGATGCTGAACAGAACTTGTCAATTTCACAAAAACCTTTCAATGTTATTAATATTTCACTTATCTAAATGGTGAAATTTCAGATTCTGGTTATTTTTCATATGTATGTGCACAAAAATATATGTATCGAATATATTTATATATACACATATATAAACTACATAGAAAAATATGTATAAAACAGTCTGAGAAAGGCCCAATGACGTTCAATAATTTACCAAAAGTTCATCCCTTTTGCCTCCAAGGAAATTATAACCTGTAGCCAGAAGCAGATCAACAAGGAGAAAACAGTACAGCACAAGCCACACATTTTAGAGCTGAGTGCCTACACAGCAGGAATGCTAGGCTATAGAATCCTGAACAAAGTCAGCTCTCTGCTAGCTCCTACAAAGGACAGGGGTGGGGAGAGAGAGAGAATGGCGGAAATAAAAGAAAGACATAAGAAATACAGTATCAAGACCAGCTTGGCTTAAACTAAGTGGACAAAATGAGGGGAGAAATGTATTTAGTGAAAATAGAAACTAGGCTCCCCCAAAAGGCTAGAAAAACAATGTAATACTTATCTTTGGATGATGAATCTAGAATTTTTTTTTCTACCTTCTATTTTTCTACATTAAAGAGATTTACTCAAGAAGTAAAATAATATATACTATAGCGAGGACTAAATTCAGAAATGAAAGCAAAACTGAATTTGCTAAGCATATTCTATTAATTTGAATTGCTGAGTTTAAAACTGATGAGAAAATTAGTTTTGTGTGATGGAACTGTTTCTATATCAGTTGGTGGAAGTTGTATAAATCTGTAAGTGGTAAGACTTGTATTTATAACAAAGAAAGAAATCTGCTATAATGAGCAGATCTTTTTTTTCAACTGCAAAATATCCTCTTAGAGTTAAAAACAAACACAAACAACTTTGAAGGAACTTAGCCTGGCTCAGCAGTTAACACAACACACGTGGAAAAAGTAGTTTTTTAGACAGCAAAAACACAAGAAGGGGTTCGTTTTTCCTTACCTCAGCAGCTTCAACCTGTTGTTTGATGATGGATGGGTCAATGCCCGGGCTTTCTAAGTCGTGGACGATGTCCTGGGTGTCTCTGATGGTGGTAAGGAGAGCTGCCATATCATACCAGAACTTCTCTGCCAGTTCAAGGACATCAAGGAACTTCATTTCTCGCTCTTCAGCCCGAGCTTTGATGTCCTCCCAGAAGAATACCATTTGATCCAATTTGTCCTGGATTTCTGAAGGGATAATGAAGAGATATGCATAGCACTTCTCTAAGTACTTGAAATCAGCCTCATCAGAAATACCACTTAATTCTCACATTTTCACTGAAATTATATTTTAAAAAGTTCTAAGAATATATATGGATATTTCTTTGCCTGTATAATTTTAACATATTAAAGATCATGAAAACTTAGCTTTATCGGAGAAAAATATCATCTTAAATTTTAGCCTTCCGCCAGCAGAATGGGAAGTGCAATAGTTGTGTATCTATTTGACATAATAAACTGAACTTTTCAAAGAGAAAAAGCTAAGATACATATATCTTAGCGCTATTATTATTTCTACACTTACATTTCCCACATAAAGAGATCACAGAGGTAATCTGGGAATGCATTACCATCTAATATAAAGGTACTGCTCAGATACAAAACCCCTAACTTACAAAGGGACTGAGACGAAAGCTCTATTTCCAGTGTTCTGTGTTGAACTTGCTGCTTCCCATGGAAAGTGTTATAAAAGGTAGTTATGTTCCACACACTATTGACACTGCAGTTCACTCACATTAGGGGTTAAAGGAGCATTTGTTTCCTGGCCTGGGAATCTAACTACCAATTGTAATCTTGTTTGAATAGGGAGATGTGTCCTGAATTCTAAATTACTTCCAAATGACTTTCTGGAATACTCATTACTTAGACACTGCCTTCACATTCAGTGCAGTCCATCTGGTGGGATGCTGGAAGTAACCACAGACTAGAGTTTTTTCTATTGGTTCTCGTAAAAAATAATGAGATTGATCAAGCACCTTTCGCAGCCAGGTCCTTGTCAGCTCCCTGAGATCTCCCAATGAGCTCTTCTCCACGGCGCTTTAGGGCCTCAAAGGAAGGCTGAAGTTTTTCTAGCTCCACGGTGGCACTCTTATTGTCACCAATGCACTCTCTGATCTTGTCGACTTCAGCAGGAATCAGTGGTGGCATACGCAGACGAGAGGAAAGATTCTCCAGAGTCTCCAACATGGGTTCGATTTTATCATGGAACTAAATGAATGTCAGACCATTAGCTAACGCAGCAATACTTCATCACACTTCTGGGGGAACTGCTGGGGAATAAGGCTAAGGTATAAACCCACTACTGTTTAGGATAGTCTGCACACAGCCTAGCCTGATGGCTGTCGGGTTTGGCTAAGGAACTCTTTTGGGCATAGCACACCAGAGCTGGCCCATCAGAAAAAGAAAATAAATACTTATTTTAAGAACCAAGAAAATATTAATATACCAGAAATGTGACGAGAAAGGGACAACACTATGAAACTGGTGAGAGTCACTGTGTCAACACCTCAGATGATAGTTGCATGCAACAGATTAGACCAACAAGTTAGATGCCCTTCACCAACTACGTAAATGGATGGGGAATTCAGTATGCTAAATGACTTGGAGTTCAAAATTATCATAGCATGCAAATTTAATGACCACTGTATGTAACAGTGAGAGAGGAAAATGTTGGCATGATGAAAGGTAATTAAGGAAGGCCAAATCTAACCTTATTCTGAAAGAACAATTACCTTTCCACTTTTCTGATACTTCAAATAATATGACTATAATTGTAAAATTTCACTTACGATCTGAAGCAGAGAGAGGGAAAATGGGAGCAAAACAGGTTAAGCTTGCCCCCTCTAAAAAAAGCTATCTAAAAGCAACTCTGGATTAATGAGAATTTTAAGTGTCCTATAAGAAACACATGGTGGGATTTCCTTAACAAAATCACTTCCCATCACTCCCTCACTTCCAGGTTCCACCCCAAATGAAACTGGCGTAATAAACTGCACTGATAAAATTCCTTTCGCTGAAGCAAAGGGAAATTTTCTGAGAGGTAATCCTCAATTCTCAGCTTCATAAGAATACCCTAATCCCAGTGGGGGTGGGCACCTTACCTCTGTAATCTGTAATGGTGGGCGCGGTCAACACAACAATGAAATGTGACGATGTGGGGAAGACAGGAGCAGGCAGCAACAACATAAAGTAACACAATCCACAATGTGAGTGAGAGATGGGACGGAAGGTGGGGGAAAACTTGAGTAAGTACAAATATTAACCAAGAATATTGACTAAACATAGGAATAAAATACCCAGACGTGACAAAAGTAGCACTAACAGTAATATATTAGTTCATAAGTATGTAGTTACATGCTTTAAACTCCACTGCTGGTGGATTATTTCTCTTTGGCTCTTAGCTTCTCTCTAAGCATCTTTCTTTGAACTGGGAGCTAGCTGGAGGCCTCCTGAGTAACAGGTCTAATGTGCTGTTTTCTAAGTCTCAAAAGTAACAAGTCCAGTAGGAACCTGACTTTTCTTTAGGTATTTGTTGCTTCACGGTGAATTTATCCAGAACTATCCCTGCTAAAGGATCACCACAATATAAAGTTTTCAAGGAAACTATCAACAGACAATACGTACTAACTAAGACACACTCTGCCCTCTTTGTAGTGCCAGCATACCCATGACCCTGGCAATAAAAACGCAGACCAGCAAAGGTTCTTAGTCTCTGATAATGAATCATCAGCATGCTGGTCTGGACACTCCTGAGCATGGAGGTGTGTCTGCTATAGAAACTTCTTGCTTAAACGAAGGGACAGTTGAAGGTTATAGGAGTTTACAACCCCCACGTACCTGAGCCGACTGGGAAACAGCCTCGTCCAGAGCCAGGGCCCGCTGGCGCACCTCCTCTTTAATCTGGGCATACATGTTTTCTGCTTTCTGGTATTTTTCTTCCACCATTTCACCCTCTTCAGGGTTTAACTCCTTTAGTTGAGGGCCTATCTTTAGCAGTTTATCAATATGAGG
The DNA here is from genome assembly GCA_004026765.1 of Micronycteris hirsuta. Lineage (NCBI taxonomy): Eukaryota > Metazoa > Chordata > Mammalia > Chiroptera > Phyllostomidae > Micronycteris > Micronycteris hirsuta. The sequence goes on from PVJI01003241.1 coordinate 4,946, forward strand.
TTTGTGTTCAGCAATGGATTCCCTTAGTTGCTATATAAAAAAATATGGATTAAAGTAAGTATTTTATATTAGCTTATTACTTGCTTAAATACTTTGATCAAAGATCATACCAACTCTGAAAAAAAATGAACCGAATTACTAAATACCAGTAAGTCCCAGCATTTCATCATTTACGGAGGGGAAAGAAGAACACCTATGTCTTGGGCTCTGACACTACCTGATTCCCTTAAGTATTAAAAGCCAATTCAAATATCCCCTCACCCAGGAAGCCCTCCCAGACCACACCCTCTCTCTTACCCTCCAATACATATTTATCCCACCATCTCCTACACTCATAAATGCTTCAATGTACCAATTGTAATCTCCATGGTTTAATATCTGTTTTCCTACTGAGACTGAAAGACACTAAGCAGAACAAGCTACAAACAGCAACATTTCTGGTACCCCAACCAGTCCCTCACTTTACTGCTGGCTACTTCTGGTTTCCATCCTTCCACTTACAGGAATACAGAGATAGGAATAAGCAAAAGCCATAAACCAAATAAAATAAACATTAAAAAAGTATCTTTTTTCAAGTGGTCACAGCACTTGTTGACATGTCTGACAAAGCTCCCTTCCATCTCACCTACAATGCAGCAAACGCTCTCTGCTGTTCCTTCCTGGCTCTCATTCCAGGTGGGGTCCAACCAAACGAAAGGAGCCGCCAACCACACCCCAGTCTGACAGCACCCCACTGTCACTGGGAAGGTGTTAAATTCCCTGTGTAGTTACTTAGTTCTTCGTTTACGTCTGCAATACCAAGTTCCTGGTTTCTCCATAAACGTATCCTTTACTTGATTTACTTATCATTCAAACAAAATAATTCAGATATCTATTTTTATTGTGCAAAGAAATTCTAACTGAACAAGAATTTCATAATCTAGAACTTGACTAAATTGTGGAGCCCATGTTTAGTTCTGTAATTAAATAAAACCTGGCATGCTCCTTACCCTCATTTCCTCTTGCTGTTGCCTGAGCTGCTCATGGTCAATGGCTGGAGGAGGTAACTGCGCTATCAGTGCCCGCGTTTCCTCAATCCAGGGGCTGAGCTCCTCGTGAGTCTCCCAAAACTGGTTCACCAAGACCTGTGCCCGCTCTAGGCGGGCATAACGCTCCGAATTGAGCAGACTGACGGCTTCATATTGCTGTATCAGAGACTCCGTCTTTTCCTATGGACAACAAAGAGTAGGTCTATGTACATTAGAAAGTCTAAAGGAACAAATACTAAAATGTTTTAAAAAATATGAACTAACCCATTAAGATTGCAAGTGATTTTTATTTTCTTTATCCTTATTGGAATTTAAAAATTTTCCTATCACACATGTATGTATTATCTGTGTAATTTTTAAAATATGAAAGTTGTTTCCAATACAGTAAAACACTATAAGCACACCATGGCAAAATCAAACATTTAGTGAATAACCTTTTACAACTTTAGATATAACATTATTATAATGATCAGTTTAAGACTGAAGATCTCAGGGGCTATGATGGAGTTCCCCCATCAAGTTTCACTTGTCTTTTTTTCCTCTGATTGAAAAGTCTCCACAAACAGTATGGAGAGTCCTCAAAAAATTAAAAGCTGGAACTGTCTTATGACCCAGCAATTCCACTTCTGTGGATTTATCTGAAGAAACACAAAACACTAATTTGAAAGAATATATGTGGCCCTATGTTCACTGTACCATTATGTACAATAGCCAAGATATGGAAGTAGCCCAAGTGCCCACCAATCGATGAGCGGATAAAAAAAGCTGTCAAACATATATACAATGGAATATTACTCAGTCATAAAAAGGAATGAAATCTTACCATTTGCAACAGCATGGATGGACCTAGAAGGTATTATGCTAAGTGAAATAAGTCAGTCAGAGAAAGACAAACACTAAATGGTTTCACTTATATGTGCAAGCTAAAGAGTAATATAAACGAGCAAACAATATAGAAACAGACTCACAGATTCAGAAAATAGACTGATGGCTGCCAGAGGGGAGGGGATTTGGGGGACTAGATAAGAAAGGTGAAGGGATTAAGAAGTACAGATTGGTTGTTACAAAATAGTTATGGGAATATAAAGTATAGCACAGAAAATACATAATACTGTAATAACTATGTATGGTACCAGGTGGGTTCTGGAAATACCGAGGGGAATACTTCTGTAAGGTATATGATTATCTAACCACTATACTGTACACCTGAAACTAAAACAAAATAATATTGAATGTAAAATGTAATTGGAAAAAAAGTCTCTGCTAACCTGGCATTTATGCTCTGTATGTGTAGGATGAGTAGTGTAGTCAACTTAGAAATATTTCTAAGAAAATAATGGTTACCTGTAAACTTTATTTAAAAAACAAAACTAGTATACACACTCTTTTTTTTTTTTTAAGACTTTATTTATTTATTTATTTATTTTTTAGAGAGAGGGGAAGGGAGGGAGAAAGAGAGGGAGAGAAACAGCAATGTATGGTTGCCTCTCACGTGGCCCTCACTGGGGACCTGGCCTGCAACCCAGGCATGTGCCCCGACTGGGAATCGAACTGGGACCCTTTGGTTCCCAGCCTGCGCTCAATCCACTGAGCTACACCAGCCAGGGCAACACACTAACTCTTGATCAAGCTTTTAGAAACGAATATAATCTTTTAGAAGGACCTGAAGAAAAAATGAGTATCTGCATATGGTTCTGAAAAAATCTATCATAGAGTTTTGAAAGATAACCTCAAAGTCACTCATTTTGGATTGAAGATAAATAGCAATTTCTCTGTTTAAAGAAGTATGGCTATTTATAAATTTGTGAACATGGTTAGAAGTCTGAATTCCCCAGAACATCAAGTAGTCTTTAACACCATTAGCAATGGAGGAAAGAAAACTGTAACTGTAACTCCTTAAACTGTAACTTCACAACTATACTTCTAATTCACCATAATCAAGACAAGAATAATATAGTGAATAAATAAATGCAATTCACCTGTAGTACAGCTTTTTGCTCCTCTCCACATGTGCCAAAGATTTCACCCCGATGACTGAAGAGTTCATCCATTGAATCTTTGTGTCGAATGATGTCAATGGAGAAAGCCTTTGAGGAAAGTGAACTACAGTTAAGTCAAGAAGTAAAAGGATCCCAAGCCTATGTCAGTGAAAAGTCAGACATGCCTATGAAATATTCTTTGCTTTATAATGCCACATCAAAAATTATTCTTATCACGTTTGACACTTTGCCTATTCATACATCTTCAATGTTTATCTTTAAATAGCTTACAAAAATATATTCCCTCATGAAAATCATCAGAAAATTATTACCCTTTCCTGGATTAATGAGCCTATTTCTTCCCTTTTCACAAAGCAAAAAAGCTCTTCATCATCCTAACCAACTATTTATAAAACGAGTCTCTATCCACCATCGCGACACAGCATCACTGCATCTGACTTGGAGCAGCAGTCAGAAACTCTCTCCTAGTCACTCTAAGCTGAGGTGATCATACCAGCCCAGGACACCATGGACACGTCAGTGTTCCACTCACCTTCTGTACTTGCAGCTGAGCTGTGGTCTGGTCCTGTTCCAGGCGAATTGGACCCAGGGCCATCAGTTTCCGTTTTGTTTCAGCAACCCAAGCTAGTTCTGCATCAGCAGCTTGCTCATACTAGTAGACATTGAAGAAAAATAAACACGTTATACATAGCCAGGGTCTTCCTTCTTAGAATTCAAATCAAAATGCGGACAATTTAGAATTGCTTATACGTCAACAAATATGAGTTGCTCCTATTTCACCTTTAGAAAGAAGTTACAGAATCCAGTTAGTGGTCCTACACCTACAAACAACAATGGAAATAGACACTCTTAAAGAAACATATTTCTGTTTTAATAAGGCTGTGCTCTTCCTGCCAGTCCTTCTTCCTGCCCATACACTGAATAGTCGTTCTAGTCATGTTTAAATATAAACATGGCAGCAGACAGCTGAGTCAAGTTAACTCTGAAGCACTCACTCAGCTGAAGAAGCATAAGGCCACAAAAGATTTAACGGTTACACAGTAACAGAAAAACGAAGAACATGTTCTACGTGACAGTTGTTTCATCAGGGTCCTTCACTCTTTTATCTTTTCCTCTTCAACTACGCAAACCTAAACTAATATTTACAGAGAAAAGAAAACTCCCAAGCACAATAAACTTTATACTCAATTATCTGACCAAGATGAGAGATATCAATAAAGACATACTGGAATGCACTTGGAGACAGAGCAAACTTCTGTGTGGTTCATAAAGCATGTATCACTATGAACCCAAGGAGTCATGTTACATTGTTTTTTATACCAAGGCACATTAATAGGTGAATACCCTGCCACAAAGAAAAGCAACAACCTTTTTTCCAGAAAGCAGGAAGGAAAAAACGTGGAGGGAAATGCGACACCTGTGTTTACTGGGAGGGCTCTATTTCGGACAGCTCTGCTATTTCGGTCGGCATATTTGATAGTAATTATAGTTCTTGGTCCCTTCCCCTCTCCCATCTAATGCTAAAACGGCTGATTATGTCAAACTAAGATTGTGATAAGCATTCGGACCTTTTGGGTCTCGATACTATCTACTCTCATCACCACCTGCCTCTAAGCAGGGCATTAGCTAAGAAGAGGGCTCACTGACACTGTCCCAGGTTCCCTGCTCAAAGGGGACAGGTATTCTGGGTCAAACCAAAACCATCCTCACATACCTTTACCCAATCACTTCTCATTGCTAAAACAATTTGTTGCGCTGGATTTACCTTGATCTTGTTTTTCCTATTCCTGAGCCTATCATTTATGTAGGTCATAGTTTTTTCTCTCATACACACATCTCCACTGTCAAAAATATTAATGCAGAGGTGTTTATAAGTATTACCTGTTGTGACCTCTGAATAGCAGCATCAATTTCATCCACCCTTTGGCCAACAGTGTCACTGACCAGCTTGTACTGCTCGTTGGCATCAGACACGAGTTTATCCAGACCTTCTCTGGCTCTCCAGGGCACCAGCTCTAAGAGAGCACGGCTCACCTCGTTTACCGTGTCCAACACCAGCCTGTGCTCCATGACCTCCTTCTTTAATTCCTAAGGAGGAAAAAACAGTTTTCAGGCCAGACCCTGCTAAATTAAGCACATCAGCAGCTATGGCGGGTGGAAAGTGGTATCTCTGCCACACATCCCAGCAGGGCTTTGACCTCCTTCCTTTACTTATTTTTTTCTTGCCTTAGATATTTTTTTTAAAATCATTCCAAGCCTGACTTTAGCCTAGCTACTGTTTAGAACTGTCCGCAAAACTTTTTTAAAGATTTTATTTATTTTTAGAGAGAGGGAAAGGGAGGTAGAAAAAGAGGGAGCAAAACATCAATGTGCAAGAGAAACACTGATCAGCTGCCTCTTGTATGCCTCCAACCGGGGACCCGGCCTACAACCCAGGCATGTGCCCTGACTGAGAATCAAACGGATGACCTTTCGGTTTCCCAGCCCACTGAGCCACACCAGTCAGGCTGCAAGACTTCTTGAGCCAGAGACTGTCTCTATGTAAAATAAATAGTGCTTCTTTTTTCCTCTTACTTCAACAGAAATGATAAACAGTGCTTTATCCTTAGGCATTTAACTCAATGAGTACCTACTTCTATGCATCCAGAACTGCACCAGATCCTGCAGGAGAATCCAGTACTATTTAATGAAGTTAGAGAATGAATCACAAAAGCAAATTCTAAAATGTTATATACAAAGTTCCTAGGGATTTGAGACTCAATCTTTTTTCTTCTTCAGACCATAACAAGTGGTTTTATATCGGTCTGTCTTTATGTCAAATCTTACTGTCCATGGTAAACAAGAAAGGGGGTAGGCAGAAATTTTTGGTTTAGATTTAAGGTAGAGAGAGTTAATGATGAAACTTAAGAATTCTGACTAAGAGGAAAACTTTTTTCCTTTTACAGTATGAAATGACAGCTTACCTTCTGTCTTTGCTGAAACTGGGGTATTTGCTCCCCTGTGGGAGACTGTCCCCCACTGGCTGCCAGCTCCTCCTCCACCTCCCTCAGCCACCCGGTGAGTTCCTCATAAGTAGACTGGAACTTGGTGGCCAGCTGCCGGGCTTGCTCTAAAGTTCGGAGAGCCTTGGAGCTAGTGACTGTGATGTCTGCATAGCGAGTCTTTATTCCATCCAGTTTCTCTTGGATAAGCAAAACCTCTTCACCTATGGGAGACCGCTCACAGTTATTCGTATTTCAGAGAACATGAGGGAGTCCCCTTTTGTGGATGAAGTAGTTCCTTAATCCCCCTTTCTTCAAATCAGAGCTTACATTTTATAGATGCTCTAACCCTAGGATAGCAATTTTACCTAGCACCCTACATTGAGGGAGGAGGGAAATAAACCTCTTAATCAATAAAAGAAGCTACTTCTCAGATTATTAAGATCTGAGTTCAATGATAGGTGCTCTAGATGTTGCCAGAACCTTCCAGTGAATGCTGGCATTCAACATACTGGAGAGTAGGGGGAGTCATCAACTATAAACAGATGTGAGACAACACGGTCTTAATTTCAAAAGGTTTAGCAGGAAAGAGGACCTAGGCTGTTGGCGGGGGAGGGGGTAGCAGGGAGGCATGGTAATATAATCAGTGAATACTATGCTTCTATATCCAAAGAGAAGTGGAGAATGCAGGACGATCATTTCCCTGGACATGTGATTGTCTATGTATGTATAGAGGTGCTAAGAGATGCAGTTTTCAAAGTACCTGTGGTTTGTTTTAGAAGAGCCTGACCGTTTTTAATAGCTTGATCTACGTTCTTCTTTCTATTAACAATTTCTTCATTTAAAGCCTGAAAGAAAAGAATACCATTAATCCCGAAACTATGGCATGACAAGGGGAAAGAAATGAGACCTTAAAGTGATGAAATTTAAAGTAAGGAGAATAAGTAAAGTAAGAATGAATATCAGTTCAGCTTAAACATCAGATACTTGATTCCTTATCTCTTAGGTACATCTTTAATTACTCAAAATAATTAAATCAGATAATCACAGGCAAACTGTCCTTTGTATTGGATGAGAAGTCTTAGGATTAAATACATTTTACCAATTTATTGGTACCAAACCTGAACCCCAAAAAGGCAGAGTAGAATTCAGCAAAAATATCTACCATGTCCAAAACAAAGAATAAGACAGAAATTTAAAAAGAAGAAAGTCAGCAAGAAACAAGCAGATTTAAATCCTGGTTAAAAACTCTCAATATTTGAAATCAATGAAGCAGAAGAAATTCAGATTACCAAAAACAATAAAAATTGCCCTGTTTTGACCATTCCAAAAGAAATCCCGTAAAATGAAATTTAATAATGCAAATTATTCTAAGATGATGCAGAACCCCTGGAATTTGAGCATATAAGTTCTAGAAATATGTTAGAAGTTACAGGTATATGATCAAACCCCGGGAACTATTTAGGTAACCTGGTTTTACGAAAGCTTCTGTTCAGATGGAAACTGAGTGATATATTACCTAATAATGTAAAACCTGAGTTGGAATTGAGATGGTCCCTGACTACACTCTGGATCATCTTTGATTCAGTTTGTTAAGTACAAGTATTTCCAAGGACTAGTCAGAAAACTGATTAGTTCTCAGTAACAAGTCTGTAAGTATGCACTTATGTATAAAGTTGAAATGCTAAGAATAAAAAAAAAGAAATGAAGAGAGAAATGTGAACAAAATTATAAAACATAACCAGTGAGAATGGAAAACATGAATACCAGGTGGTCAGCATGCTGCTTCTGCAGGACATCCTGTCTGTAATCCTTTACGAACACTGAACTGAGCTTGTCCTCAACCTCAGCCAGCCAGTTGAGCACCTCCACCTCGTCCTCCCCGAACAGTCTAGCATTAAACAGTGCTTGTTCAAGCAGGGCTGCTTTCCGACAGCACCGGTCTTGAATCTCATTGTATCGGGCCTGCAATGAGTCTAGCTTTTCTGAGAGCACGCCCTGTTCTGCAGAGCATGTCAGGGAGGAGAGGGACTGCCCAATTTTGACTGCCTGGTGCACATCTGCTGCATGGCTTTCTATTTCCTCCTCCAGGGCCTGGAAATCCAGATGGAAACAATGAATAACAGAAACAAAATAAATGAAAAGTAAACATGAAACAATGAATAACAAGTGATGTAATAAATTAAATAATAATACAAAAAGTTTACCTACTAAAGGGCAAAAATAACATGTGCATTTTTCTGATGGTAGTCTATTAGTTGATATTTATCAAAGATGTGACTACTCCAGTTAATAATTTGACCATGCTTTAAACTCTAAACCCCCCCCCAAAACACATCTTCTAGCATATTGCAGGCAGTTCTCTAATTTCCAGGATTTCTGATCCCAGTTCTTTGTTTTCATTTACCACAACTACTTCCTACCTTGTGCCGAATGATCTGCTGTTGTATTTTGGCAGTCTGAGTGCCAACAGGTTCTGAGTTAGCGAGCTTTTTCTCTGTGACAGATAAGAAGTCAGAAATAGGCTCAGCTGTCTCATGGAATTGTTTGGCCAGAACCAGGATATCTTCCAGCTGTTTTTGCCTACACAAATATATAGAACAAGCTGTTAAGGCAAAAAAATCACATTATGACAGATAACAGCTCTGGCTGGTGTGGCTCAGCAAGCGCCAGCCAGTGAACCAAAGGGTTGCAGGTTTGATTCCCAGCCTAGGGCACATGCCTGGGTTGCAGGCCAGGTCCCCACTAGGGGGCGCAGGAGAGGCAACCACGCATTGATGTTTCTTTCTCTGTTCCTTCCCCTCTTTAAAATAAATAAAATCTTAAAAAAATGACAGATAATAGTACTATATTCAGTGAAAGATCACTATCGACCAGGTACATTTTAAGTATCAATAGTAAACAGAACACACATATATAGCACTTTGCTGTTTTTTAGAGGTTTTCATGAGCATTACATTTTTTGATTTTGTTATAACCTTGCAGTGTAGGCAGAATAGTCATCCCACTATTACAAAAGATAACTGACCCTAAAGGCCAAAAGAAAGGTTTGTCCAAGGGGCCTGGTGAGTAGAAATAGTACAATGAAGATGAGAATCAGACCTTCTAATACTCTTTCTCCTATGGAATGTAGCTCATGCTTCATCTGAACATGAGACCAAAATAAAGTTTAAAGGAGTCAAAAATCATCAGTCCTCATTTTTTTTCTCTGTCACCTTCACTTGTGAATGAAGAGAAGAGAGCATTTGAAAAGAGTAGGCAGACTATGAACTAGAACTCCCTTTCTATCTCTCTAAAGCCAGGAAGGCTTCTAGTAATTTCAAGCCCCAGAACATAACTTTGAGTCTAGATTTAAGGCCAAAAAAAAAAAAAAAAAAAAAAAAAAAAAAAAAAAAAAAAAAAAAAAAAAAAAAAAAAAAAAAAAAAAAAAAAAAAAAAAAAAAAAAAAAAAAAAAAAAAAAAAAAAAAAAAAAAAAAAAAAAAAAAAAAAAAAAAAAAAAAAAAGACCTCAGACTAGAGCTAAATTTGCCAACACAAATAGCAGAACTATGGACTTTATAGCTTAATATAACATCCATATGAAGCCTGGCTCTCAAGTTCTCTATAGATTAAATACATCAGATTACAAACCAGAGAGGAAGCCTGAATGTTGGAGGCAGTCTAACAAGAAAAACAACCACAGAACACTATTAGTACACAGATTAATAATAAAGGTCATGATGATTACTTTGAATCATTAAGAACAGACTATATGCTAGGTCGCTTAAAAAGGCCCAGGAGTATAGGACACACTTTATTTCAGCAAACCTTTACTGAACAGCTACTTTGCGCCAGGCCCTATGGATAAACTTTAAAAAAAAAATGGCTCTTAGAAAAAGAAAGGGAGGGAGGGAGGGAATGAAAGAGTAGGGGAGTAGGAGGGGGAGAGAGATTTGTTGTTCCACTTATTGATGCATTCATTAGTTTCTTCTTGTCTGTGTCCTGACTAGAGATCAAACTTATAAACCTTGGTGTATCAGGGCAATGTTCTAACCAACTAAGCTACCCAGCCAGGGCCTGGACAGACTTATTTTATTAAGAAATGATCTAAATATAAAGATTTGTCATTTTAATTATCTGGAAATCCGATTATGTTTGAATATAAAGGAAAGCATTTTTAGATGCCATTTCTTTTTCTTTTTAAAATTCATTTTTTTATTATTTTTTAATTTTTTAAAATATTTTATTTATTTATTTATTTTTTTTTTAATTTTTATTTTTTTTTAAAGATTTTATTTTTATTTATTTTTAGAGAGAGGGGAAGGGAGGGAGAAGAGAAAGAGAGGGAGAGAAACAGCAATGTATGGTTGCATCTCACATGGCCCTCACGGGGACCTGGCCAGCAACCCAGGCATGTGCCCTGACTGGGAATCGAACCGGGACCCTCTGGTTCCCAGCCCGCGCTCAATCCACTGAGCTACACCAGCCAGGGCTATATTTTATTTATTTTTAAAGAGAGGAGAAGGGAAGGAGAAAGAAAGGGAGAGAAACATCAATGTGTGGTTGCCTCTCATGTGGCCCCCACCAGGAATCTGGTCTGCAACACAGGCATGTGCCCTGACTGGGAATTGAACCAGTGACCATTTGGTTCACAGCCCACACTCAATCCACTGAGCTATGCCAGCCAGGGCTAGATGCCATTTTTAAGCATCAATGTGAAGTACAGAATTTCCTTCCTTTCTTAGTTTCATTATGCCAGCCTTCAAAATATATCTTTAATTAATATATCTAAATTAATTATTTTAAAGATTAATATTAAAACAATTTCATTAAAAAAATTACCCCTAATTTGTATACCTTTCTGACTCATCTCTAATTTTGGAATCTGAAAGTTTAAAGAACTCAATGTATAGAGGTCTTGGGGTAGGCAAAGGGAATACTGTATTTTGCTGTTTATAATGCAAAATGTGCAGTTTTTTGCCCATATTTTTGAGAAAAAAGGATGTGCACTATGTATGGTTAGTACCTGAAATACCTTGTATTTGTTCTTGTGTTTTGTGATTGTTACATAAAATTTCTTGTACCATAATATGTTCAAAAATAAATGCTAAGATTCTTTTATAATACAAAAAACAAGTACCTAAATATAAATAAATAAAAAAATTGAATTAAAAAATCAAAACGAAAGATTTTTTTCCCGAGAGTTTGGGACAAAAATGTGAGTGTTCATTATACATGGCAAAATACCATAGCTAAAATAATTTAGAGGCAGCAAAAATCCAGTATTAAAAATTTAAATAAAAGGCCCGGCTGGTGTAGCTCAGTGGATTGAGCGCGGGCTGGGAACCAAAGGGTCCCGGTTCGATTCCCAGTCGGGGCACATGCCTGGGTTGCGGGCCAGGTCCCCGGTGGGGGCCATGTGAGAGGCAACCATACATTGTTCTTTCTCCCTCCCTTCTCCTCCTTCTAAAAAATAAAATCTTAAAAAAAAAAAAATTTAAATAAAAGTCTTTAGAATATCTGTAACAAATGAAGCTGCTCTTGGCATTTTTCTTCAACATCACGGCGTAGAAACTGTGTTAGGCTAGGAGGATGAACAGGGTAGGGTAAAAGAAGGTAGGTCATAAAAAGATACATTAGAAACAAATCACAACTTTAACAAGCGGATGGACCAGGGGGGTAAGTACTACATAAAATAATGACCACAGCACAAGGTATTGCTAGAGTTATGGCAGTTAGGAGGAAGGCGAGGTTATTCCATGCTTGGGGAATAAAGACAAGCTTCATAGAAGGAGAGAAGATGGCCAAGAGTATTTCATGGGAGAGGCAACACCACCAGCAAAGACAGAATTAGGAAACTGACAGAAGATTTTGAAGAACAAAATATGATTTTTCTTTTTTAATATAAGAACTGAGAAGAATAGTGGAAACTAAGAAAGGTAGGTTAAGGCCAAATAGTAGAAACCTTTGAGTGCTGTCAGTTTAGATTTTATTTATAGGCAACAGGGAGTCATTAAATGGTCTTTGAGCAAGCAATGCAGCGAAGGCCTGAGGGTAAGTGGCAACAGAGTGATGAGTGATTAGTTAGAAAGCGACCTCAGATGCGCTACCCCATGTGAACTAGCCCAAGTGAGAACTCGTGAGTCATGAACTGAGGTACGTGAGTGGGAAGACACGGCAGAAGTACAACGTACAGAATTTAGCATACTGGTAGACAGAGGTGAGACAAAAAGTTGGGGCGGGAGGGAGGGGTAACAATTGCACTGAGGTTTTAAGCCTAGGTAACTAGAAGGTTAGTGGCAATATTGTTGGAAATGGACAGAGAGAGGAGAAAAGCAGTGAAAAATAAGTTGAACTTTGCAATTCAGATTAGAAATATGTAAGCCATGAGCAAGTGGAAGAGACTGAAGAGGAAATCATTTGAAGACTGCCATTGGCTACCTAGACAACTGAAGGATTACAATAATAAGTGATCAACTCTACTACTCCCGTTCTGATTTCTGATTAGCATTTATTAGAACTGGGGACTATACAGGCTAAAAGAAAGATATCTATGTGACTTCTGAGCTCAAGTGACACTGGGATAACTTACAGCTATGGAGAAAGAAAGCACTGCCTTGGAGGACAGAAGTATGCTGTGTCTTCTGGCCATTTATTGAAGAAAGTAAAGTTTGTGTGTTTCTTGAATGCACAAATACTTAACAGAACCACAGACTAGCTCCTCGATGCAAAAATATCTAATATTAGAATAAGCGGAGAGAAATGAAGTATAAATTTCAACCCCAAGTTATAAAAAACATTGTTTATAAATATGAAGTGAAAAAAATCTGTTTCAAACACTCAGAAAGTAACTGGTTGGACTATAGGAGTCTGTGTCTTGTTGTTTGGAACCACGATTATTTTGCAGCAGAATAACACTGAGCAATGAGTCTTCCAGTTCTCAGAAACTTACGGAGAAGCTGAGGCTCATTTCCTGGGAGTTGTTCTGGTTATGAGGATCATCTCTAACAAGTATCCCTCTTCAAGATAAAAGCCATTAAACACCTTCCAAAGCACTGTATGAAGCATCCAGGAGCTTTTAGGGCACCTCAGGCATAGCAAAACAAAACAGGACACAACAAACCTTTTCTGACCCATTCTCAAAACCCTTTTGGCCTTACCTGGCTGCTGCCTTGCTGAGTAGTCCAGTCCATCTACTCTCCAGACTCTCCAACTGTCCAGTGATTTTCTCTCTATCAGCCAGCTCAGCTGACTGGGCTATTCTGCCTCCTTCTGCTTGAAGCATGTCAACCGTAGCCTTTCGATCATCTAGGAGACGCTGGAGCAACTATTGTTCACATGTTCAAAGAGAATGAAAAGTGATCAACATGGGGTCACTTCAAAATTTGAAATAAGGATTGAAACAAAATTGAAAAAACCCCACATCTCCACCCTACCAAATCCTAAACTTAACTAAGTAACAGAAGTTTTTTTCTTTGAGGCAAAAACATTTCATATACTTTTTTTTTTTTAAGGTTTTATTTGTTTTTAGAGAGGGGGAAGGGAGGCAGAAAGAAAGGGGGAGAAACATCGAATGGTTGACTTTCTGTGGCCTCTCGTATGCGCCCCAATTGGGGACTGAACCTGCAACCCAAGCATGTACCCTGACAAGGAATTGAACTGGCCACCTTTCGCTTTGCAGGACAATGCCCAATCAACTGAGTCACACCAGTCAGGGCCATACACTGGCTTTTAAATGGAGAATTGATTGCTGTTACATGGCCAACAGAAAATTTATTTTGAACCAGGAAAAAAATTAATGAAATGAAAATTAAGCCAAAAAACCTGTATTTCGATAGAACTTTATACATGATATATACATTATTTAGAATACTGCTGACCCCCAAAACACCAAAAACCTTTTAAGTAAAGCTGTGACTGAAACACTGAAATAGGATACACGAACAAGTAAAATTGTTCAGTCTAATACATGCCACAGTAACCCAGTATATATTAAAGTAAGATGATAAACATAAATTTCTATCTGTCTTTTCAGGATCACACAAACTATGTGAGGATTCTACTAAAACTCCTGAACATGCTCCTTAAACTATAAGCAAATGTGTCGTCTGCCATTCCCTGCGGCTGTTACAGCTCACTGTCCCAACATTCTCACTTACCTTCTGTTCTTGGATCTGTGCTTTCACCACTTTATACTCAGCAGATGGAGGTTTCTGATTGGCTATGAGCTCCTCAGTGTCTGCCAACCAGCTGAGCAATGGCTCCAAGGCATCTTGAAACTTCCCACAATGCAACAAAGCCTCCTGTAGTTGTGCAATTCTTTGTGCAACCTGTATCACAGACATGGAGGCTCGTTATAAGCAAAGAGCTTTTTAAATTACTACTGACCCCTTTTAGTAACTACAGATTGCAACTGCTAAATTTTCATTTACATTCAGGAAAACCTTAGATTTAGATGTCTCTTTTCTTTGCCTTCCATTCCCAGTATGCTTGTTATCCCCTGCAGCGCCCCCCAGCCCCCCCACTTACCTTTTTATTCAGCGTGTTCCATCGGGCATTGATCTCTTCCATGTCATGTTCCAAAGCCTGCACGTCACAGTTTTTGCCAGCACTCTGAATCAGCCCCTGGCCCAGTCCGTTCACCTGCTGTAATTTCATCTGAAGAGGATCCACCTGTTCCTTCTGAAACATCTAGGTAATTGTAAGCCAAAGAAGATTTAATCTAGAGGCAATCAGACCTTCTATACCACACAGAGACAGGTTATTCTTGGGAGATTTATGATTTAAATAAAGAGGGCAGGAATAAAAAGTGAAAACAAGCCATTTTTACAAGGAACTATCAAGGAAATGTGGTTCATAATCCAACAGTCTCCTATCGACAACTAATCACAGAGAATGATGGCACTACTTAGGTCTTTAACCCAATCGATGACTTATTGGTTTTTTTTTTAATCTGCTTAATTTTTAATGCAAAAATCTACAGAGAGAAGCATCAACCTTGAGATATCATAGAAGTAAATGTGATATATGTATATCAATCCAAAAAAGGGAAGATGATACCAAATGACTACTAGTTAAGATTAAAAATACCTTGGGGAATAGCTGTAAGTGACCACTGATATATGCAATGCTCTTCTCTGACTAGGGCTAATAAACTCAATTAGCCAAAACATATTAACAGTATGAAAAATGCCAACCTCAGAGCTTAATCCCCCTGTGGCTATTTAATTCCATTCTGTTCCAGGGCCGCAGACCACACACAATAATCTCGAAACAGCATTCTCTGATTACAAAGGGAAATGGGCCAATAATACTGGGAAATGTCCTTAACAACTGCAGACACATAACTCTGAGTAAGATGCAGATATACACAAAATAGTTAAAAAAATGAAACTATACATACATGTTCACCACAAACCACAGAACTTTAAAACAATGTGAACAAGTGTAACAAGCGATGTGTGTTTCTTCTGCAGTTAAGCTCCACTGTGACTTAGAAATGTCTAAAGGAAACAAGGAAAGACTACTACTTTTGCTACTCTAAGGAAAAAAGTGAAATAAATATTTGTCCCTAATATCAGATTCCTTTCAATCATCAGAGGATAAAAACCAGTCATATTACACTAATCTGGGTATTTTTTCATTCTTTTTTCTTCCATAAAAAGTTCCTTCAGTTTCAGTGAGACAGGTGAGTCAATTAAGGTGGAAGGATGACAGAAAATAGAAGAGGACAAAAATAAATGTAACTTTTTTTTAAAAGTTTGGTTAAGATTAATTTTGGCCTATATGAAACCACAGATCACACCAGGACTAGGAAACTGATT
Source organism: Micronycteris hirsuta (assembly GCA_004026765.1). Classification (NCBI taxonomy): domain Eukaryota; kingdom Metazoa; phylum Chordata; class Mammalia; order Chiroptera; family Phyllostomidae; genus Micronycteris; species Micronycteris hirsuta. The sequence continues at coordinate 20,758 of PVJI01003241.1, forward strand.
CTAGAAAAAAAGTTGGATAAGTGAGTCACCAGGGAGGAAAAGCCCCAGGGAACACTAAAAAGGGAAGGTTACAAAGGTAATTACCAGTGGGCTTCATTTTATACTGTAATTTGATTACACCATATTTTGTTAGGCAACACAACAAGGCAGTTCAGCTAAAAATGACAATTTCCCCACAACAACATGGTTCCCAGAAAGAGCAAGTGCTATGATTCCATTTTGTATTAAAGTTGTTTTCACCAAAGACAAATCAGAGCAGGGGGAGGAAAAAAAAGAAACCAGAACAAAACACAATTCCCATGTTTTAAGTTGCCTGGATGCAATAAAATGGCGGTGGGGGTTGGAAAAGCAAAGAAAGCAGAAAGACAAAGGTACAGAGGGAAGACGTCAAGTGCAAGAGCCCCCCCTTTTACCCACAATCAAATCCTGTCGCACACTAAGAGCGACATTTACATTCTCTCTGTGCTAATACGGTAGCCAGCAACTCCCTGTGGCCATTTCAATGAACTAAAATTCAGTTCCTCAGCCACACTAGTTACATTTCCTGTGAGCAACAGCCACATGTGGCCACTGCCTACTGTACTGAGCAGAGAGAGAGAACACAACCACCTGGGCAAGAAACTCTAGTGCAGGGGTGTCAGACTCATTTTCCCTGGGGGCCACATCAGCCTCGCGGTTGCCTTCAAAGGGCCGAATGTAATTTCAACTCCTCTGAACAGTTAAGGAGTAGTTACATTTATACAGTCCAAGAGAATATTGGACTGTACATATGTCCAAACATATATATATATATTTTTTTTTTGTTTGCACACAAGTGAACAGGATGTTAAAGAAAGTAAATTTGAAAACACTTGCTCCTTTCTCTCAACTCCCAAATAAAGCTGTTTTGCCAACCCAGTGCTTTAAGACATTAAAATTCTTACTCCTTAGTATTTCAGTGGGACTGTGCCATGTTATTAACTAACCAGGCTGGTAGACATTCCCCAGAGCAAACACTAGCAAAAATTATTGCAAGGATGTCAGATACAATAGGGACATAAAACAGAGAATTTCCCAAAGAACATCTTAAACCACTTTTATCTGTGGTAATACCATATTCCCTCAGTTTCCATTCTGACTGATCCTTTCTGATGTCCTTTGTGCTCGTCCAAGACCTTCAAATGTTAGTGTCCTGGGCCTCTTCTTATTCTATACTCTTCTAGGCAATTCTACTCATTCCTGTGGCTTTAAATATTCACCATGATAACTGCTTATGACTTTAAAACTGTATATCCAACAACTCCTTAATATTGCCATACGAATGAATCACAGGCATTCTGAACCTAACCACTCTAAAACTGAAGAGCACTTCTTATTTTCCTCTCCCGACCAAATCTGTTCTTCCCTCAATCTCCAATTCACTGCTGTCCCCATCTGGTCAGTTGTATAAACCAGAACCTAGAAACATCTTGGTATCTCCTCAGGTCTTGTTGATTCTACCTCCAAAATATATCTTAAATCCACCCAACTGTCTTCAAATCTAGTTACCTCTCTCTAGTCCAAGCAACCTGTATAACTGCAGTAGCCTAGCAGGTCTCTCTATTCTGTCCTTGATCTTAAATCTGTTCTAAACACTGTAGCCAGTGTGATTTTTTTTAAAATTGCAAACCATTCAGTGTTTTCTGTATTTATGCCAATAATCTAAACTACAAACTAATAAAATATAAGACAAAAGAAATCTGAGATTTATAAACCGCAGATAACGTTGAGAATGTTTACTGTTAGTGTGGACTGGTTTGCTCTATCTTTAAGCTGAGAGTAATCTTTTATTTTTTGAAAGATTTTACTTACTTATTTTTAGAGAGGGGAAGGAGAGAAACATAGAAGTGACAGAGAAACATTAATTGGTTGCCTCTCCACGTGCCCCGAATGAGGACTAAACCTACAACCCAGGCATGGTGCCCTGACCAGGAACTGAACCAGCAGCCTTTCACTTCAAAGCAATGACCCTCAACCTACTGAGTCACACTGGTCATGGCAAGCAGAGTAATCTTTAAAAAATGTAAATGAGCTCATGGAGCCCATCTACCTTCCGGAAAGCAGGTGGTTGGTGGTATCTATGGTGTCCTGAACAGAAAGCAGGGCCATGTCCTTGAGGAGTCCCAGGTGGCAGGCACCCCCGCACCCCCATGTTTGTGGTAAAGGCTTACTTGCCCGGTAGTGAGTTCTTTGGCTTCACTGCTGACCTGAGGTCCACCATGGGCGACCAGGCCTTCCCTCAGTCTAGTCTGACCACTGGACAGATCCTGCCTGGAGACCCCTTGCACAACACTAGTGCCCCAGCCTGGGGGTGGCCAAGACACGACATGCAAAGACCTGAAGGAAGGCATCCCAGCCCTGGACAACTTCCTGGACAAACTGTGGGCTGCCCTCCCTGCAGCCTGCTCCCACTGGCTCACGATCAACCACAACAAGCCCTTATTCTCCAACACCGCAAGACTATCCAGACACAGGGTTGCTTGCCTGGCAGGTTCTGGGGCCACTCTGGGCCATCATTCATCATGAACACTTGAGGCTATTTCTTTCTGTATTTATTTGAAGATTTCAGAGTCAACAGAAATGCCCTGGCTACAGGGACTTATTTGGCTGGTGCGGGAGGAGGGATGGGACACCCAATACTTTTTTCTTCTTCTTCCCATTTCTGAGGGAAACGCAAATGTCCTGCCCCCCTTCCCCCGAAAATTAAATGCATTAAGAGGTTTATCTGAGTAAACGGCCTGTAGTGAATTTCCCCCTAGAAAGGGGGAAGGAACAAGCAGGTAGACATTTCTGTCTGGACAGAAGCTAGGAGGAGGCAGGAAATCTTGTGCTATGTCACCACGAGCACCTCCAGCTGTGCTAGTGCCACTGGAGTAATAAATCTGATTATGGTGGTGGAAAAAAAAAAGTAAGTGAAATCATTTCACTCACCCATTTAAAACCTCCCAATAACCTCTCATGGTTTTTAAGGTACAGATGTTTTTGAGGATGTCTTTCTCAGTCCCTGCCTCGTGTGGCCTCTGCCCGCCTCTCTGGATTCTCAAGGCACTCTTTCAGAATCTATGTCCACTGTGGTCTAGCCACTTGGCCTTTTAAATCTAACATGACAAGTTTTTCCTAGCTTCCATTTCCTTTGTCTGGGATGCTCTTCCCTCTCTTTGCCTAAGTAATTACTATTTATCCTTCACATTTTAAAGTCCTTTCTGTGACACCATCATTGAAATTAAATACCCTTATTTCTTATAGTCTTTATTTTTTATTTAAAGCACCTGCCACAACTTATAGCTATGTAGTTGTGTAATTTTTGCTTAATGTCTGCCTCCCCCACCATAGCAGAAGTCCCACAAAGGCAGGGACCATGTCCGTTCTATTCACCGCAGGATCCCCAGTACTACCTGGAACAGAGCAGGTATGCGATACATGTTTATCCACTGAATAAATGAATCACTGTTTAGAAATGGTGTTAGGAAAAGCAAACAAATCCATGAAGGTTTTGCTGATCAGCTAAGCACTGAAACACTGAACTGAGATTATGAGGCTCTCCAGTTTTTACTTGAAAACTCTTTGGGCAAATTTTAATTTTATAGAACCCTTATTTTATACAAAGGGGTTTTCTCTTCCTCAGTGACTGGAAACAAGAATAAGGAAGGCTATAAATAAGAAAAGCATTTAAATAACCACAGACTGCTCTCAGTGGGCCTAGATTCCACTATAGAGATAGCAAGCAAATTCTGACATTTTACTCTATGAAACTCTCATTGTTACTAGAAAGCTTGTATCTATTTAAAACATGTATACATGTGTACATTTGTGTATATATATATATAAACACAGATGCTCTAAAGTAGTTCACTCTGAATCATTCTGGGTATGACCACTTGTCGAGTTCTAAGTGTTTATGTATAAAAACGGCAGGTTCAATTGCTTCTAGAAACCCTTTTGGAAGATAACAAAATCCATCTATTTCTCATCTTAGAAAATTTTTTTTCAACAATTTAGCAAAATTCCTATACTCATGTTACCTCCATAATGATGTGTGTTTTGTTTCAATAAATGATTTCAAAATAGCCGCTCTACATCCTTACTGGTTAATAATCCTGGCTATGGCTATGCATTTGAGTTCTCCTTTTGTGCACAGCTGTAGGCATCCTGCTTCAAGATATTCCATAAAGTAACCACGCTGAGCTACTATTTCCTTCTCCTGTCATGTACAACAGGCAGCGTGTCACAACTACCTACTGTAACTGGAAGGGTCCTTAGAAATCACCTAGCTGCAGCTACTCATTCTGTAGATGAGGAAACAGAGATCCCAAGACTGATACCAAGGGCTTCTCGGAAATTTTTTCCTTTATGTAGATTTGATTGGCTCCTTATAAACTTAATTTCTGTACTTCACTACTTGTTGCTGTAGGCTTTATACTAAAAATATTCTGCATAACTAATAACGCCAGTGACTTTGGACAGGTTACTGGGACCTTTGTATTAATCTCAAAGTCACTAAAAATCAGAAAACTATATCAAATCCATCCATCTAAAAGGTGATGCATTCTAATTTGATGGAATGGTACATTAAAAAATAATTGGTGAAGCCTAAGGCGACACCACCACCACTCAGAAGGACCTGTGGCAAAATTGACAGCTTATGGCCCACCATCAAAATGATTTTTTGTTGCTGGTAGCTTCATGTTTAAATGGTACTCTAGCCAGGCAGGCTGCCCTGAAAAGCTCTGCAATAGGGTGAATGAGAGAACCCATCTTTCTTTTTTTTTCTTTAAAATTGATTTTAGAGAGAGGAATGAAGGGAGAGAGGGAGGGAGTGGGGAGGGGGGAGAGAAACACATCGATTTGTTGTTCCACTTATTTATGCATTCATTGGTTGATTCTTGTATGTACCCTGACCAGGGATCAAACCTGCAACCTTGGTGTATCAAGATGATGCTCTAACCAAATGAGCTACCTGACCAGGGCAGGACCCATTTTTTCTTGAAGCATCCATGCATGCATATTCAGGACATTGCTACTCATCCATAGCTAGTCAACAGTGAATGCCTACTACAAGGAAGGTACTGTTTAGGGTCCTGAAGATGGTGTACAACCAAAACCACCTCCTCACTCAGTAATTCCTGACTTTATTAGATTAGGCTACATTTCTAATTCCTTCACTCCGCTGCTCACCCCTGACTAAACGACACTGGGGCAGTGAACTGTAACATCTGCCCATCTCAAATTCCTTTGACTAGGAGTGCTCAAGGACGTGAACGCTGTCCCCAACAGCTTCCTAACATCGTCTGTTCTTGAACATTAGGGATTTCAGAATCTTGCAGTTCAGGGAGACCCAGGAGAACATTTAGTCCAACTCCCTTATTTTATAGATTAAGGAACAAGAGGTACAGGCAAGGAAAGTGACTTCAGGACACAGAGTTTGACAAGATAACTGAAATACTTCTCTTCTTCAAAAACATTATTACCTTATTCTGGCTTTAATAAACAGCCTTTTTTTTTTTTTTTTTTTTTTTTAAGATTTTGTTTATTTATTTTTAGACAGAGGAGAAGGGAGGGAGAAAGAGTAATGTATGGTTGCCTCTCACATGGCCCCCACCAGGGACCTGGCCTGCAACCCAGGCATGTGCCCCGACTGGGAATCGAACTGGGATCTTCTGGTTCCCACCCCGTGCTCAATCCACTGAGCCACACCAGCTGGGCAATAAATAGCTTTTTATATTAAAAAACTATAATTCACGTATCTATATTTATTTAGCCCAACATGCTCTGGTAAATTCTTTCTAGTAACTAACGTATCTATTTGAAAGGGAAAGGGGGAGGGAGGATATTGGCAGTGATTGAAATCTTATACATTTGATGCTTTAAATGGGTTGTTTCATTTTTATCTTCACAAACCTCCCAGGTTCTGTCTTAACAAATGACGAAACTAAAGACTCAGGACATCTACCTAACTTCCCTAGAGTGGTAAAGAAGTCTCTCAGGTCTCACTCCAAAGCCTATACTCCACCCTGTACATGACTGCTGACGTCACTGATCAATTAGCAGTCCCCTGATTTAGCAAAGAACATGCTTACTCTAATTTCAAAAGCAGAATCACCCATTCCTACATATACTTTTTCAAAATGTGAACCAACAACTGTGCACATCCCTGTCTTCCTCAGGTTTTTGTTATCTGAGTAAAAAAAAAAAGGAATATGAATTATAAAGTTTTGCCGGATGAAAATAAGACATTTTCGCCCAGCTGGTGTGGCTCAGTGGATTGAGCGCGGGCTGGGAACCAGAGGGTCCCGGTTCGATTCCCAGTCGGGGCACATGCCTGGGTTGTGGGCCAGGTCCCTAGTGAGGGCCATGTGAGAGGCAACCATACATTGCTCTTTCTCCTCCCTTCTCCTCTCTCTAAAAATAAAATAAATAAAATCTTAAAAAAAAAAAAGAAAAGAAGACATTTTCTACCCCATAAACTCAATAAAAAGACCAGAAAAGCCCAGGGGCCCTAAAGGGAACCAAAGAAAGGACTATCTGTGCCCTTGCTAATCACAACCAAGTCAGAGAACTCACAAACCTCACTTTACTCTCCAGATTTTTCCCCAACAAAATGAGCAACAATTACCTCATTTGAATTTAATCCATCAGTTGTAGCCAGAGGCACTTTCCCATGCAACACTGCGCCAGTCACCTCTTCTACTCCAAATGCTGAAGAATCAAGGTCCTCCTTGATCCACACTACAGTGGAGGAAGACTCCTCTAGCACAGGAGTTCCTTCTTCTGAGATAGGCACTGAATCAGTGTGGGCAGTATCTCCAAGGGCGGGCACACCAGCGGGGAACACTTCCTCCACAGCAGGCACTGCAGCAGCTGGAGTGAGGGGCTCCTCAGGGGTGGGCACTTTATCAGCTGGGGCTGCAGGTTCCTCTGAGGTGGGCTTTGCAGCAGCTGGGGCTGCAGGTTCCTCTGAGGTGGGCACTTTATCAGGTGGGGCTGCAGGCTCCTCTGGGGTGGGCACTGCAGTAGCTGGGGCTGCAGGCTCCTCTGTGGTAGGCACTGCAGTAGTTGGGGCTGCAGACTCCTCTGGGGTGGGCACTTTATCAGCTGGGGCTGCAGGCTCCTCTGGGGTGGGCACTGCAGTAGCTGGGGCTGCAGGCTCCTCTGGGGTGGGCACTGCAGCAGCTGGTGCTGCAGGCTCCTCTGGGGTGGGCACTGCAGCAGCTGGGGCTGCAGACTCCTCTGGGGTGGGCACTGCAGCAGCTGGGGCTGCAGACTCCTCTGGGGTGGGCACTCTATCAGGTGGGGATGCAGGTTCCTCTGAGGTGGGCATTGCAGCAGCTGGGGCAGCAGGTTCCTCTGGGGTGGGCATTGCAGCAGTTGGGGCTACAGGCTCCTCTGGGGTGGGCACTCTAACAGTTGGAGTATCAGGCTCCTCTGGAGTGGGCATTGCAATAGCTGGGGTGACAGAGCCCCCTGGGATGCCCTCCCCTATGGTGGGCACTGTAGCAGCTAGAGTAGTCCCCTCAGAAGCAGGCACTGTAAGAGCTGGGACACATGCTTCTATGGTGGCCACTGAAGCAACTGGCACATCCTCCTCTGGAAAGGGCACTGTGACAGCAGCTACAGCAGTTTCCTCTGGGGTGGACACTGCAGCATCTAGGGCATCTTCTATAGTTGGGGCAGGTTTCTCTGGGACGGGTATCCATTCCTCCAAAACTGGTTCAGTATTACTAACCTTGGCAACTTGTTCCCCGGGAAAGACACTCAGCAATGTCTCAGAGTCTCTCATTTCTGTCTCCCCTCTACTCAGTGATGCCACATTCAGCTTGGGCTTTATGTCATTCACAGTTCCCTCTCCATCACTGCTATGTCTCTGTCCTCCATCCAGCAGGTGCAGACTCAGAATCTCTGACTCTGGGAAGTCTCTATGAAAATGTGCTGGGCCTTGGTCCTCCAAAAGCTGGGCTTCATAACCCAGCTCTTGTTCCTCACCATAAACTTTCTCCACAGACAATTCACAAGGATCCACATTTCCCAAGGAAGTCAGACTATTTTCTTGATTAATAGTTCCTTTCTCCCCTTCCAAATGAATTTCATCTGTTAGTAAATGTGAACCATCCAATAACACCTCTGCTTCAGATCCTGAGGTAGTATCTGTTAGTTCATAGTTAAAAGCAGAACTGAGGAGAACCCTCTCAACACACTCAATATTCCCTTCAATTTGACTGCAGTCTACCTGGGACAAACTGCCATTTTCTTTGGCCAGCTCAGCTTCAAATGCTGATAAGTTTTCTTCAGGAGAAGCCTTGCAATCAGAGTTGGGCAGTCCTCCTGGGTCTAGCTTTCCCAGTGACTCCAGATCGGGGGGACATCTAAACTTAAATTCCCCTGCAGTCTGGGGGCTAAAAGGCACTTTTTCACACTCCTTCTCACTAATAGTGGAAGTGTCCCTTGTGGTATCAGAGTGGGCAATAAGTTCCATAGCATTAGGCACCTGAGAAGAATCCAGGGCATTAAAATATTTACAATCCAACCCAGCACCACTGTCTTTCACTTGTACATTTAAAATGCCTACATGTTCCTTTTCTAAGGCAGCCCCTGGAAAATGACTAATTACAAGTGAATTTTCTGTATCCTGGGGTAGGGCCAGCTCTTCAGAAGAAGCTTGGTTTTCCAGCTCAACTAGAGATGCTCCTTCATACAAACATTCTTTTTCAAGTTCTAGAAACATCTGCACTGAATCTGTGTCAGAGAGCTGCTCTGAACTGACAGGCCCAACAGTGCATTCTAAACTGGATACTAGACCCTCTAGCTCCTGGGCCGTTCCGTTTTCCAGCTCACCTACAGCACTCTCGCCTGTGAGACTACAGCTGTAATTAAGAGGTGTATCCTTGAAAACAGAAGCCAAATGGTTTTCAGCTGCCTGTAAGTCATCAGAGCAACAAATTCGACCAAGAGCAAGGTGGTCAAAAGTCTCCAAGAAAGCAGCTGAGCAATCGGATCCATCCTCTACCACTGCTACAGTGTTTGCTTGGTCTCTCTCTTCAAAAATATCTGCTAGGCTATTCTTTTTCTCATCTGCCATTAGAAAAGTCTTTTCTCTCTCTGACAGTTTTTCTTCCTCCCATTCCTCCTCAGCCTCCATCATAATCCATCGCTCATCCTCCTCAAACTTTAGTTCAGACTCCGTTTTCTCTCTTAGGCTGGGGGTTATGAGAACATGCAATTCTGGATCCAATAGCTCTTCACTCAGGCAAGGGGAGAGAGGTGGCATTTCCACAGTGCAGGCTGTGTCCCCAAGGGGGTGGTGCTTCTCACTGAAGCCTCCCTTAGCCAAACTTTTCATGGCTCTGGGCCAGGTGGCACTTGAAAATCTGTGTTCCTGCATTACATCTGTGTTACCACTTGCTGCTACAGCTTCTGATTCTAGAGGCTGGAATTCATGGGGAGAGCTCTCACTGTGCTGCTGAAATCTGAAGTCTTGGCAGTTTCCACTTGAGTTTTTCACATCCTGCACTTCTGGAATACCTACGGATTTGGACACATGTTCCAGAGTTACTGACTCTGACTGAGGCTCCCTGTGGTCCAAATGACCAGAACTTTCTGTTAATGCAGAACTAGATTCCTTCTTCTCTTGCAAGGAAGGATTTGAAGCACCAGCTTCTGAAACCTCACTGAGAGAAGCTTCCATCCTTTCTGCAAATTCTGGGAAATTAGGTGGCATGAAGGATTTCCATGATCTCCTGTTAACATTGTCTTTGCGTTCTGCATTTGGCCGCCTTCTGGGCGGCACGGGTGCCGACTTCTGCACATCACTGCTTAGCTTCAGTGCATCAAATATTATCCTCTCATCTAGCTTTTTGCCTTCTGGTGCTCTAGACTCAAAAACATTAGATGCTGCTCCTAAAGTCCCATTACTGGATATAGTACTTCCTTCCATCTTTTCCATGGTGCTTTTAGAAGTCTGATTAAGCTTTGATCCCTGGTCAATTTGTTCATTTATCCTCATTGTATCATATATAGACCGCTGTGGAACATAACAATCTTCTATATAGCCATCTTCTTCCTCTCCTTTCCCCAAGCAGGTGGGGTTCTGCCTTAAACAGTCTGGCCTGCTGAGTGGCTTACCCATACTTTTTCAATCAAAATGAACTATGAACCTTTTAAAAGTTTTCCATGAGTTCTCCAAAAATGCATTCTGTGTAAGTTAAAAATCCCTTTACATGTTCATAATCCCAAACCACCAACTGGATTTGCCCTCCAGAAAGGCCTGGAAGTCCCACTTTGAAAGCGTTCTACGAGAAGCTCTAAGAGGAACAGCTTTTTCCTCACAGACTAGCAGCCTCATAGTTGCAGGTAAGTGGGATAATTTAATCAATAAACAAAATAATTCCCTGTATGGCTTCTTATTTAAAAAAGAGCACTGCTCTTTCTAATTTAGTCAATTAAAAAAATCTGATATTGACAAGTCTTACTCAATACCTAGTTCCACTCACTTCTCATCCAAGCAGAGCTGGAGCAGAGGATTTATACCAAATTGTCCTTTAACAATGGCACAGCCTCTGTAGTCTTCATGTAAAGCCCAAGCTCCTAAGGATTCCTCTCCTTTTATCCTCAGTTCCACCCTTGGAGAGTCCAGCTGGTCTGGATTAGCCATTCGTCCTCCCTAGTTCGGGTGTTTGCATTTGAACTGGGCTGGTCGGCGGATATTCCAGCAACTTTAAACACAGGAAGTCCTTCGTTCGGGGCCAGTTTGGGGCTTCCTGTCTCCAAAACATCATGGCATTGTTGTGGCTCCCGAACAGCCCTCTGCTGTGGCCACAAAACAAGGCGAGTGGAGCCCGGCGCTGGGCCTTTGAGAGGCCGGCAGGCTGCAGCAGCCGCCAAAGGTCTGTCGGAAGGGCTTGCTCAGCGCTGCCCACTCCCCCACGCCATGCCGCGCGCCCCAAGGGCCAGGGTTGCCTCACCGCAGGCTGGCAGGTGGCTCCGGGCCGCACCGGCCTCAGGTCCCGCACTCAGGAAGTTAGTTTGCCCCTCGGGTAGCTGAGTCCCGCGAGCTGTGGGTGCCGCCTTCCCCGCTGCCGCCGGTCCCCGGCCCGAGCCACCGCGCGGTGGGCTGCATGTCAAGCAGCCACCTCTATTCTCCACCGCCGCCGCCCGCGGCCCCGCCGTCCTCCCTGCCCGCAGCTGTCACGGTCCCGGCATGCAAACTTCTGGCTGGGAACAAAAGGCTTCACTCGGGCCGGGCGGGGGCGAGCCCTCCTCCCCCGCGCTGCTCGCCCGCCGCTGCTGGAAGTGCTGGGCTGGCGGGCGGCTCTCCTCCCCCTTCCCTTGCCGCCGAGCCGCCCCGCCCGGCAGCCCCCCCTGGAAGCCAGGGAGCGAGACGCGGAGCGCCCAGGGAAGGAGGGCGGAGGCGGAGCCGGGGCGCGGGCAAGGAAAAAGAGTAACCCGAGTCTAGAGGGAGGGGCCGGCGGCGGCGAAGATTGGAGGCCGAGGAACCGGAGGAGGGGCTTCTGCGCGGTTCGGAGCGAGGCGCCAGCCGCTCGGCTCAGCAAGCCCACGCCCCTCGCGCCCCTCAGCCGGAAGGAAAGCCCCGCCCCCTCGCGGGCGAGAGGAGGGGAGCCGCACCGCACGACTCAGCGCCGTACCGCGCAAATCCCCTGACAAAGAAAAGCCCCGCCCTCTTCTCCCAGCCCGGCCCCCTGCCGCCCCCGCCGCGTCCCACCGCGCCGGGCTCTGAGCCCGGCCGAAGGGCGAGCTAATCCAGAGGGGCGCCCCCGCCTCCCCCAGCCTGGAGGCTTTGGCAAGGGCCACTCGGGGCCCCATCTGCCTGCAGGGTCGCGCCGGCTGCTGCGGGCCGCCTGCCTCGCTATCGGCTTCAGCTCTGCCGCCAAAGGCTGTCAGAGTCTCGCCAATGTCACCTTTAGAGCGCCCCTGCCGGGCCCAAGAACACTCCAGCCTTAAACCTGGCACTTTCCAGGTGTCCGAAGGAATTCGGTCATGCTCAGAGACCAAGTTATTGCATAAACTCTAGGCACCTTCTCTCTCCCCCTTCTCATTTATATCAGGTCTTGGTCCGTTTTCCCACCAGGATTTCACTGCCCACAGACCTAGTGGTGTGAATGACTGAGGAATGGGGATTGAGGCAAGGGGGGCGGTGGAGAAGCCAGCAGCAGTGCCCCACGCCCAAACACCTGGGCTCCTTTATTGCCGCACACACCCAAGGAAACCCGAGCCTCCTTGGGGCCAGCTGAAATGCATGAGTCTGTATTGTAAGTTTCAAGATGGAAAATGCTATATAGAAAGGTGGCCCACAATGCCGTCCACAGCTTTTTGACTTTCAGAAAAGCTAAGTCATCTGGTGACTGTTAAACAAAGAAAGTACAAAGGAGACCCAGGAAACGTCTATCAGAGGCAGCTACATTTTTGAAGGGGAAATGCAGCTCCCTTTGTGACAGTCATTTTCTGAAGGGAAAACAAAGTATTAAAATTTCTGAATCTTTGTTGGATCATGTGGTCAACAGAGTCAAACGTATGGGAAGGTTATTTCTTTCCTTTATGCACACACTCAGTGAAGCCAATAGGTAGTGTATGGTGATCTGGAAGGGAAACCCTGGGCTGAGCCTGAGGCTTCCTTAGGGCGTCAGAGAGGTCCTTGGCAACAATGAGGTGTGTAGGCTGAAGCCTGTGCTCAGAATTAAACAACGAAAAGACCTTTCAACAGCAAACTGTTTTACACTTTATTTCTCACTTGGAAAGACGCTGCTGATCAATTCAGCCCACTCAAATCCGAAAGACTTTCTCCCCCTGTGTAAACTGAAAGAGGGGGGTGCAGACTAGATTGTGTTTCGATTGCCTTTCTAACTTTAATATCCTTCAGTTATAAAACTTTTAAAGAAGCTGCCCCAGAATCCTGAGTCCTCCTGGTCCTATACTGCGAGACATTAGAAACCTTGTCATCTAAGTAACAAACAGCAGAGAGAACCAAAACTGCTTGGCCTGCTCGTTCCAGGCAGTGTGACCAACAAGAAGTATCTGAAGGACTGGGATGTGGGAGGAAGGAAGCTTGCTCTGGATGTCTCCGTAAGCTGACACGTGAAGACCCAAGGGCAGCTTTCAAACAACAAAGAGCTTTCTTTCTCACAGCTATTTAAAGAATAGGGTGTCCATTAAAGTGATGACATTCCTGACTCTGGAAGTGTTTGAGCAGAAATTCTACAAATCAAACAAATTCAAGCCATCACTTGGCAGAGATTTGGGGAAACGGATTTACAAATCCTCTAGAAGTTCGTTTAGAATAAATTTTAAGGTCCCTTCCAACTCTGACACACTATGATCAATTTACAGATCTGACACTCAACATTTCAGGAAATGCAGGTTTTAATTTTTTTTTTTAAATTATTCAGTACAACTGCAAAAACCCAGGGAAGGCAAGATCAATTTCACTAGCAAATCTCTCTGGCCAAATACATTCACTTAAGTATTCAGATATCATAACACTGTTAGTGTGCCAGGGCCCCTCTGGTTGAAGAATCTGTGGAATTCTGGCTCTGGACTAAGCGGTGGGTGGATATTCTATTATAAAGAATGATCTTGATGTGGAATTACAAACTTCCCAGGCAGAAATTCCTTTCCTGTTTCCTCACTATGTCAGGTGCCAATCAATTCAGTCTTTTCTGGTCTTTTCCCTCCCCACACCTATCTACCCTATTCTCACCACTCTCACCAATGCTCCGGATTGTAATATAAATAAATAAGTGGAGTGCTTTAACAACTATGAAGTTTGCATTCAAATTACTTTTCAACTGAAGTCGCACGTTCTCTGACTAAAGTGTTAGGGCGGTATTAACAGAAACATCTGCCCAAAGTGCAAGTGCAAACACAATCTTAAAAGGATTACAGAAAAGTCACCCAATGCCCTATCCACCCCCCAAAAGAAGCTAAAGATTGCTTAGCTCCTTCTTTATCATCAGTATGTGTTTAGAAAAAAAATCAAGGGAGGAAGCACAATGTTTCTTTCCTCTATGTCTTATTTTTTATCTGTTCACGTGTTCCTCCTTAGTTTTGGTATGTGTAACTTTGCCAACAGCCATCACAGTGACTGAAATAAATACCTGATACAGCTTTCTGCCTCTTGTTATCCTGATAGCTCCAACAACAACAACAACAACAACAAAAGCATCTGTTTATTTCACATGCTATGTGTAAAATTTTTTAAAGGTTTTATTTATTTTTAGACAGACAGGAAGGGAGGGAGAAAGAGAGGGAGAGAAACATCAATGTGTGGCTGCCTGTTGCACACCCCTCACTGGGGAACCCGGCCCGCAACCCAGGCATGTGCCCCGACTGGGAATCGAACCCACAACCCTTTGCTTCGCAGGCCTGTGCTCAATCCACTGAGCTACACCAGCTGGGGCTGCTGTGTGTAAACTTTTAAAGGGAGAAGTACAGGGAACTCCAGAGAACCAGTTTGGATGTTTCGTCCACTCTCGCAACCACAAATATATGTGCTGAAGCCAAATTTCAAATTAGTTTCCAGTTAGTTGATTAGAGTTCAAAGAATTCTCTACTCATTTGGAAATTCCTATGAACAGAATTTGGTGTCCTATTTTACTTTACTGAACTTAGAAGAAAGAAAAATCTGGGCCCTTCCTGCTGTCTTCCTAATTAAAGACAGCCAGGTAGAGTCTCTTCACACCCTAACGCAGCTCCCTTTCCAAGTTTTGGACTTGGCATTGTGCCTTTCTCTGCTTCAGACTTAAAAGACTAGACCCTTGGGACCATCTGGAGACCCCTGATCCATACTACCTCAGATTCCATAATACCTCCCCCACCCGCCCAAGAGGATTAGTGCTGACTAGAGGAAGATACAGGAGACTGGTTGAATCTTGCCCATTTTAAATCTATAAAATGCCTTTCATTTTAGGATCTCTAGACTTTACAAGCATTTATTTAGTGGCAAGTGGAAACTCCACAGTATAAGTTTATACCTGTTGGGCATCAGTCCTTTGGTGTTTTATTATATAAAGATGGCTACTGAGTGGCTCATTAAGCAATACAGCAAGATGTGAAGCTTGTTTTAAATGGCATACTACAGGCCCTGGCTGGTGTGGCTCAGTGAACTGAGTGCCAGTCTTTGAATGTAAAGGTCATGGGTTCGATTCCCAGTCGGGGCGCACACCTGGGTTGTGGGCCAGGTCCCTGGTTGGGAGTGTGCGAGAGGCAACTAATCAATGAGAGGCAACCAACTGATGTATCTTCCGCACATGGATGTTTCTCTCCCTCTCCTTCTCCCTCCCTCTCCCACTCTCTATAAATAAAGAAATAGATAGATAGCTAGATAAATTAAAAAGGCACGCTATGGATGTTTGAACTCTCCTGTATTCCTGAACCCATGAGAAAACTTTCCACACACTCTGCAGGAATAAGCCCAGTGTACCCGCCCCTCTTTTACCCGCTCACCAAGACAGCGGCGATGGCAAAAGCTTGGGGCTTCGCAAGTTAGAAAAGACCTGACAAGGGAGTGGGAGGAAAAGAGGCAGAGGGAACCGGGGAAGGTTTTATGGAGGAAATCAAGTTCACTCATTAGGACTTGTACACAAGGTGAGGTAAAAGTAGGTTTACAGTTGTTTGCATGGAAAATAATATAATAATTAATAAATAATAATACAAGAATGAACTCCTACGTGTTTTGTGTACTTACAACTGTAAACCTACTTGTGCCCCACCGTGTATACAGAGATGGTGAAGACAAGGATTTCTAAGTGAAGGGCTAAAGGCAGGAAACCTAAAAATGCACGGACCCTAAAGAAGCAAATTTGAAGTCAGCGTGGCTTAAATACAGGGTGTATGAAGAGGAAAAATGAGAGGTCAGAATGGTAAAACAACTCAAGGCCAATTCACAAGGGCCCTTGAATGCCAAGCCAAAGACTTTATGCTTTATTCAGAAAACCATTAGTATATCAAGATTTACTTATTTAAACTTACCAGAGAGCCCTGGCTGGTGTGGCTCAGTGTATTGAGTGCTGGCCTGTGAAACAAAGGGTCGCTGGTTCAATTCCCACTCAGGGCACATGCCTCGGTTACGGGCCAGGTCCCCCGTGGGGGGCACATGAGAGGCATCCACACATTGATATTTCTCTCCCTCTCTTTCTCCCTCCCTTCCCCTCTGTCTAAAATTAAATAACTAAGTTAATTAAATTAAAAAAAAAAAAAAAAAAAACTTACCAGGGCTCATGAGAATTATTGAGTGGTGTACGGAAAGTTTGCTAAGAATTTGCGACTGGGTGCTCATTCAACTGTCACTTAATATACATTAACGTATTAAAAACATCCAAATCCTTAATTTATAAATGAAACGTGGGGTGGTAAACTTACTTGTCCAAGGTAACACAGCTATTAAATTCCTGGACTCTTAAGGTTTAAGCCTAAGTCTGCAGATACACAACTGCTGTCAATACATATAGAATAAATTGTAGATGGGAAGATTGAAGTTGAAGTAATCAGGAGAATTACACAGTTTAGGCAAGTGGTAACAAAAGCCTGAACTTGGGAAAATGGGATGTGGGGGCTGCGAAAGAAAATGCAGAGGCAGAATATTTGGATTTTACAACTAACCAGATAAAGGGTTTAGGGGGAAAATAAAATAATGTTTTAGTAACACTCTTGGATCACTACACAGTAATACTATAAAACACAAGGAGGGAGGAAGAAAATATTTGAAGAAGATAACACATTCAGTTTAAAGTATCGTGACTGTGAAGTACTCAAAGGCTACCCATGTGGAGGTGTCCAGAAAGACCCCTTATACAAAAAGCTGAAGCTCAGGGTAGAGATACAGATTTAGGAACCTCCAATGGAACAGTGAAGGGTTCGGATGTCCTAGGGGTTGCATGTGGACAGAGAAGACAAGGCAAGTGACAGAATTGCAAGACGCACGTGTTTGAGACATAAGAAGACGAACCAAAAAAGAAAGCAGAAGAACAGCCAGAAAAGCATGGCAAGAGTACAGTGTCAGGAAAGTAAACGGACAGGAGGCTTTTAAGAAATACTGTGTAACAGATGAGGAGTTCAATGAGTTAGACAAGGCCACTAGGCTTGGCAACAAGGAAATCAGTGAATACTTCCAAGAGAACAGTTTCAGGGCAGTGACCAGGACTGGATTAGATTATAGGGGTTATGGATAAGCAGTGGTAAGAAAGTAAGCAGAGATCCTCCACTCCCCATCCTTCTTCTTGAGGCTCTGTTCTTTTGGCTTCCATGACACAGTACTATCCTGATGCCACCTTTTCAGCCAGTCTTTCTTTGTCTCTTTGGGCTCCTCTTTCTGTCCTTTTAAAGCAAATAATTTCACAAGGTATATTCTTGATTCTTTTCATTCATTCAGCAAATATTTATTGAGGTCTACTATGACAGGCACTTTAGGGGAGTGATGAGCAAGAAGGGGTCAGGAGCCCATATCCTAGTAGGGGAGGCAGACATTCATTTTAATTCAATTGTGGAAAGTGCTCTGAAACAAAGCCAACAGTGCTAAGCGAGCATGGGTTAAGGGGTCCAATGTGGTCTGAGGGTTCGGGGAGGCTCTCCACAAAAAGTGACCATGTGAGCTTTCACTTGGGGCTGAGAGCAGTCTTGCCAGGAACAGGGTTGTATGACTTCACAACTTTCAAAAATTAATAACTTCACAAATTTGCTTAGCTACTTCTATGAAAGAGGTCCCTGGGTTGAATCTCTAAGGAATCTCACTACAGGGGTAGAATAAACAGTACAAAGGAAAGAGATTTCTGAAAACCCTCTCTTCCATTTTGATACTAAAGCAATTCTTATCGTTGATCACACACAAACAAGTTAGGTTTAAATTTAAAAAATGAGACCAAAATCAGAGCTCTTCCTTTGGGCGTGAATTGCAAGATGAGATATTAAATGGTTCATTGAATGGATGCAATCAATTCAAGTTGGAGATGATCAAAGAGAAGTTCAATTTCTTTAAATTCACATCATCTTCTTCCACTGACTCATATATACACAGACCCAAGTATTAGAAACACATATTTGCTGAAAATGTGAAGAATTAAAGTGATTCTGTAAAACATCTTGATGTGGTATTTGTGTTTGGCAGAGAAATGAATTATATCTGTTTTTAAGATGCTTTCCTCTGATATCAGGCTGACATTTTTTCCTTCACATCTCAATGTTTTAATTAATGATTGATTAATATCAAGAGGTGTCTCTCCCAAAGATGCTGACTTAGTAGGTGACATTGTATGGCAACAGAGGAAGAGAACATGGTCAATGTTAAAAGCCAATTATGCCAAGGATCCTGAGAACATTAAAACTGATCTGATGGGCAACTGTGACGTGGGAAGTCACTGAGCTGGTACTGGCTTCTGGTAGATTCTGGTGAATGATCAAAATAACAATGATTTGTACAGCACATTAGCCAAGGTCAAAATGCCTCAGAAAAACTTGCTAGCTGTGGGATTCTGATATGAATAAATAAATGAACAAATTAATGAATGAGTAAACATGTATATGTATGTATGTGTACATATAGTATATTTAAAGCTATGTTACAGAGCCATGACCTAAACCCACATATTTGCTGCCCACGTAAAGTGTTCAGGGAGGCTGTTTCATTGTTATCATCAAACTATTCAATAATTTTACTTTACTGTATTTCCTGTTTTCCAAGAAGAAAAGAATGAATCTAATCTTCAGCTGGGCCTTAGATCAAGTCTTCTGGAGAATGATTATCCCTCGGCACAAAGGGCGTAACTTTCCTTATTTTTCAATATAAACCTATTTCATAACATTCTAATTCGTAGGTCTGGATAAACTTTTTTTAAATAAAAGGATGTTATCAGCCCTGGCTGGTGTAGCTCAGTGGATTGAGCGTGGGTTGGGAACCAAGGCGTCCCAGGTTCGATTCCCAGTCAGGGCACATGCCTGGGTTGCGGGCCAGGTCCCCAGTGAGGGCCATGTGAGAGGCAACCATACATTGCTGTTTTCTCTCCCTCTCTGTCTCCCTCCCTTCCCCTCTCTCTAAAAATAAATAAATAAAAATCTTTAAAAAAAAAAAAAAGGATGTTATCATTTACTGAGCACTTAATATATGCCTAATGCTTTCATCTATATCACTTCATTCAATTCTTATAAAAACTCAAAAGTCATGATTTACCATTGTTCACATTTTATAAGTAACTATACAGAGGGTAAGTAATTTCCCTCAAGGTAACTCAGGTAGTAAACGATAGAGCCAGTGTTCAAAGCTGCATAGTTGATTCAAACTCATATTCATTTTTTTTTCAATATGCCAAACTGGCTGAAGTATAAAGACTCTTCTTAACTGCCAACTAGTTGAATAAATGACAATAACTCAAATACTACAAAGCAGTATTTCAGAACCTGGCTTTCTTCAAGTAGATCTGCAGTGGCAAATTTCTTTCTTAGTTTTGCTTTGTTCAGGTTAATACTGAAATGAAACTGTGCTCCTTTAAGACATGCTAACCAGTAGGAAGGGAGCCCAGAGGCGAGATGGGGAGGTGAGGAGTCCAGGCTGGGATAGGCATTTCTCAGGATGCACAAGGATGTACCTCGAGTCTTGCAGAGCAGACAGCATTTTGAACCCTCACATGGCTTGTAAGAAGTAGAGAGCATTCATCCAATCAAATATTTACTAATCTCCAACTATATGTATAACAATATGCTAACTACTTTGAGGAACATAAAAACTGATTTATTGAGATGAGAGATGGGACAAATGCATATAATTAAAAAAATGCCAAAATTAGATAGTATATGACAAAGACACATTAGGTAATTTAGGAGATCAGACGTAGTGAGCTGCAGAGATCAAGGCAGCTTTGTGGAGATATGGGACTTGAGTTAAGCCTTCAGGCATGGGTAGAAATCAAACAGGGAAAATGTGTAAGGACTTTTGGGGATAACTGGATGGAATGGATGGTCTATACAGGATATAAGACTGGAAAGATAATGGGGATCAAATACGTCGCTTCCGAGAGACTGGAGAAGGAAAACACTGAAGGCTTAGATGTACGCCAGTTCTGAAGGATACCAACCACTATTTAGTTTGTCTGATCACATGTCTCCTGCATTCATGGGGGAAGGATAAGCACTCACAGAAAGAAGGGTGAATACAGACAGGAGCTAAGGGAAAACCACCTTGGAGGCCCAAGTTTTAGAAAGCTACAGCATAATTTATGTGTGTTTATTCCGTGGGAACCATGTGCGTGCATGCTGGCTGTCCAATCACACCAGCTCACTGCATTCTGAACAGAGGACCCTTTGTTCCCAACAGCAAGACTCAGAAGAGACAGCGTCTGATAAAATCACACTGAGACCAGTGCTCCCAGCTGGCGCAGGGTCTGACGCCATTCCATAACACACCCTACAGGAAGCAGCTCGAGATCCACAGCTGACAGACTTCCACAGCAGGAGCCTTGTGGCAGGGCGGGGTGGGACTGGTCAAGCATGGAGAGAATTCTTTAGCCACTGACTCAAATTAGTTCACCAAGTTCCTGACTTTATCCAACAAATCTGTATGTCACTCTCAGAACCAACATTACTTCTTAACGAATTTTCAAAAAAAGGGAAGAAAAACCACAAAGTTTCCCTAGACAATAGAACTATTAATATTTCATCAGTTAACTCTTACTTGTCATGGAATCAGAAAAGGGCAAAATATCAAACCCTTTATCTTTCCAGAAGTGGGCAGAATAACTCTTTGCTGTAAGGGGCTATCCTGGTACTACAGGATGTTTTAACGGCATCCACTAGATGCTAGCAGCAGCCTCCCCAGGCTTGATAATTAAATGATATCTCTGGACATTGTCAAATGTACCCCAAGGGGCAAAAACATGCCCCTAGTTGAAAACCACTGGTTAAGCATGAGCTTTGGGCGCTATGCGCTCGAATAAGTTATTTAACATTTTTAACTCTGTTTTCTCATCTGCAGCTGGGATTTCAAATGTCTGATTTACAGGTGGTGGACGTGGGGTGGGGTTAGGGTTAGAGCCCATTCAGACATAGGCCTCTCTCACTGCACTTTCCACTGCATCGCCACCACTGCAATTCTTTGTGTCTGTCTCCCAGTAACGAGAGACTCTCTGAGACCCCAGCACCCATCACAAACACTGGCACAAGTACTCAGTAAGGACAGACAGGACGGAATATGAACCCCCTTCCTCCTAATCCCACAAAGAGATCCAAGGACCATCACCACACAGCACCTATTCTTATTCCTGGGTGGCCAAAGTTCTGAAAGGTCTGCATTTCAAATTACAGTAGGAAAACAGCTTGTGAAGGCCTAGGGAATAAGTGTACCCCATTAGTCTTCCATAGCCAATACCAGAGACTGGTATTTGAAAAACACTTGGTAGTGGCAGCGGCATAGTATTAAGGAAGGTGGGGAGGGAGCACATTCTCCCCATAGCTAGGTTGTTCCAACAGGGACAGCTGAGCCTTGGGAAGAATCTGTTTGGCAGGAGACAGCCCTTTGGTGCAGTGACCTGACACGACTCCCTATAGGAATCGTTTTATTCCTGGTGAACCAACTAACTCTAACAATGAAGTGCCCTTCAGAGCAACTCATCACACTTCCTAGCGGCTCAAGGCTTATATATAGCTCCTGTGCCAGCTCGTTAGCTTGAAAGTGCCCAGGATACGGTTCTGAAGCTCCAGGACTAGGCTAAGGCTGAGACCACTTACCATGCATTTCTAGACATAGTGAGAAACTGTCCTGTTCCAAAAGTCTGTGCTAATCTCAGTTGCGTTTATTCAATGAATAGTCAACAATAAATGTAAGTTTTGCATGGGGTAAATTCTAGTTTTTCTGGAAACAGAGTTTTCTTCCTCCTTGTACAAAATCATATGATGAACCCTAGTTGCAAATGCTCCATGCTGACACTGGATGTGAAGAATTTCAGCAAATGTAAATCAAACTGTTCAGCCCTTCCTTTTGGTTGAGGATATATTACTTTAGTTGCTTTAAAATCCTACCTTGCTATCAAAATTTCCAGACAGATTTTCGTGAAATCCATCAACGCTTTCTTGACAACCTTCCCATAGACTTTCCTACCTTCACTGAGGCATGAAGGAGGATCCTTTAAGATGATGTAAAGTCTGCAATCTTGGGATTTTGCTTGTGATGCTGGTATTTGGAATACTCATGATACTTTTAAATGGGGCTGGAAGAAGTTCAACATGAAGCAAATGTAAAGGCCTCAAAGGTTCCCACACCTTCTCCCCACCCAGCTCCTATGGTGGGGATGGAGAAGATTATTACAGAGCATTGGAATTCTTGGGGGAGGGGTAATGGGGATAGTCACATATGGTTATAAATACCAGCAGCCAAGCTGAGGAGAACAACAAACAAACTGTAGTCTCCCCTTAAAGGGACAGAACAAGGAGGTTCCCTGAAGTCGTATTTCCACAAAGGAAATTCCTCTTCTCTTTAGAAACGCACCATCAACAACACCTGCATCAACAACTCGACACCAAATCAACTGCAGACGCCAGGGAAAGTGACTAGGAGGTTTTAAATCAGACACAGACTTGTACCAGCAAAAATAAAGAATCCAGCCAGGGCCTGGCCTAAAGAAAGGCAGACTCAGAGGCAGTTGTTGCTACTACATAGCCACAATCAGATTCTCAAAAGGCTGCCACCTACATAAATATTTAACTTGATCAATTAGCACTTTTTCCAAATGAATTCTAAGCTTTCTACATAGGAACGGCAAAGTTCTTCTAGGGCAGTGGTTCTGGACTGAGGGAGATTGTGCCTTTAGGGAGACTTGGCAGTGTTTACTGACATTTTTGGTTATCGCACTGGGGAAAGGTGGCGGCTGGCATCTAGTGGGTGGAGGTCAGGGGTGCTACTCAACTTCCTACAGTGCACAGGGCAGCTGCCCACAACAGAGGATTATCCAGCCAAAAATGTTAACAGTTGAGTGCCAAGGTGGAGAGACCCGTTCTAGGGCATTCTCTTCACTTCCTTGGACCCTGGTAGTTACTATTGGAGTAGCTTTGTTTAAGGAAGGGGGCTAAACCCTGCCAAGCCAAGCCAAGCCAAGGGTCTGCACAAGGTGGGGGCGGGGGAGCTTATTCAGCTTATCTTGGCTGCTTTATAAGCTGGAGATACCTAAACCTCTAGGTGACAAAAAGGTCATGCCAAGTGTGATTTCCTTTCTCTCCAAGGGCAGG
This sequence comes from Micronycteris hirsuta, assembly GCA_004026765.1. Classification (NCBI taxonomy): domain Eukaryota; kingdom Metazoa; phylum Chordata; class Mammalia; order Chiroptera; family Phyllostomidae; genus Micronycteris; species Micronycteris hirsuta. The sequence goes on from PVJI01003241.1 coordinate 43,984, forward strand.
TAGATAATGCTGACCTCACTTGCTTTATTCTCTAGTGAATTTAACTGGCAAAAACATAGATGGGCTGATACTGTCTTTGTAATTATTTGAAAGGAAGGAGTAAGTATCTCTGTGCATATTGGCAGTCTTTCAGCTCCGCGTCAGGCCCCGTCAGCCAAGAGTTTCCACATATGCTCATAGGGAAGCCTAAACTTGCTTTCCATAAGATTAAAAAAATCAAATGAAGAGGATTACAGGGCTTTCTTGTTCTGGCTTTGTAGTAGGATGCTGAGGTCTCCAGACAGAAGTGGCAAGTGTATGCAGTCACTGACCCTGGGCTTGGCCCGACCTGAATTAGGACTGAGAACAGTCCTAGGGAAGCCTGCTGCCTCACCTGTATCTCACCAGCCCAGCCTCAAAGACAAGGAAGGGAAAAAACCATCTGGCTTGGATACTTCAAATGCACCATCAGGTGACATTAACCTTTTGAGAAACCTACAGATCCTAACGAAGTTTCCATTTTTCCCACTTGTTTTTTCTTATGAATGAGTGGTAGAGTCTCAAGTTTGAAGCCTGGCTTGAATACATAGTAAGAATAAATACAGGAGCAATACAGAGTACGTGACGGTACTTCCAGGTTTCTGGCTACTGCTCACCAGCAGGATGTCAACACCACCACATACTTCCAGACTGAAAGGCCAGGCTAGTTCATGGGGTGGCCGAAGGGGCGTAGGGGAGATTTAAGACTCAAAATTATCTCAATTTTTGACTACAAAATGTACATAGGGAGGGTTTCAAAATGAGAAAAGCCTCTCATTATTTCCAGACTTAATACATTTCACCTCCAAATTTCAAGTCTTTTTCTACCCTTCCCAGAAAGTTCACCTAGGGGGAATTCTTTGGCTTAAGTTTTGGTGAAATAAAGGTCCTTCTTTTTTTTTTTGTTAGCTGCATGTTACGTACATACAATTTCTCTTCCTCGATAATCAGAGACTCTCTTGTTCAGGAAAACAGAATTTCCTGAAGAGATTAGCCAAAGTCTTTTCCTTCCAGTTTTTTTTTTTTTTAAGTATTTTATTTATTTATTTTTAGAGAGAGGGGAAGGGATGGAGAAAGAGAGAGAGAGAGAGAGAGAAACATCAATGTGTGGTTGATTCTTATGTTGCCCCCACTGGGGACCTGGCCTGCAACCCAGGCATGTGCCCTGACTGGGAATTGAACCGGCGACCCTTTGTTTCGCAACCCCGCGCTCAATCCACTGAGCTACACCAGCCAGGGCTCCTTCCAGTTTTCTGAAAGCATGCTCAAAATTCTCATTTGTGAGTTCTAGAATGGTTTTTTCCTTTCTACTTCCACCAGAGAGCTGAACCCAGTAAAGTGCCTTGAGGTCTTTGCCTGTTTAGATTGGAAAAGGACTCCCTTCCATTCTCATCTGATAGATCCTCAGTGCCTGGCCACATTCTATCAATTATTTAGAAGCAATCAAGGTAAAGAAAGTCTTTCCTAGGAATAATGACTTTCAGTTTTCCATGTTCATTTAAGGAGGATACAAATTTCCCCGCAGGCTAACTGCCTCTCCGTGCATTCATCATCACTGTTGCACAGTCCCAAGTAAGCCCGAGGTTCTCCACAGACTCGACTCATCCGTCTACTCCATCCATCCCCAGCGGGGTCAGCTAGGTCAAAGCAGAGCCCATGTCACAGATTTATATTCTCTTCTCTTCAGCAGAGGATGATCCCATTATAAAAAGAAAGAGCTGAAAACTTAAAGCTAATGCTGTTTTTTAATATTTATCTTCATTTCTATTTTTTTCCTTTAACAAAAAAAAATTGAATCTAAAAGAGTCACACTTTACAAATGTAGTGTGTTGCTGGTGAGGGAAGTTTATTTACTGCTGAATCTTCTTAACCCAGGAAACTTAACACTCAAATCATGAAAATGACTCAGTCCTCAGAATGGGTCCAAGAAGACCTTCCTTTGACTCAGCCTCTAGGGAACTCGGGAACTAACCCAGAGCTTTTCCCCTCTCATTGTTTTCACTTCCCATGAGCTCAACAAGAACTAAGCCAGGAGCGTGCTCCTCCCCGCTCAGGACCAAAGGCCTTTGCTAGGAGGAAACAGAAACCTTTCCCCAAGCCTTTGACTTGGTAAGGTGGAACCAGGTTTCTGATTTCCATCCCTGACTTGAGGAGGATAGACAGGGCACAGAACTTTACCACTCTCCTCTTATTTTCCTTCCAGTTTTGCCCTGTCAACACCAGTCACCTGCAGATACACACACTCTGCAGGTGACCAGCTGATCAGTGTCTGGTCTCAGCCTTCGCTTCCACGGTATTGGTGATGGGAGGCTTAGTCTTAGAAGTCAGTGAAACAAGACTACTGCGACAAGCAACTAAGTCGCTATTGAAATCTGAGCACTGCTAGGCAACATACGAATAAAATGCGGTAATGTCCAGCAATTTCTTAAAATCTTCCAGCATCATCAAAATTCAGATCTCTAGAAACCAAAGATTTAATGAAAAGGAAATGATTACTTGTTCTCAAATCCAAACGCTATGTATGTCTACCTGTGGATTCTTTTAAAAATTCTTGTATTTAACACAATTTTAACAGGCTTGTTTACTTCGTTTTCTATCTCACTGAAAATGAGAAGGGGAAGATTGCTAAAGGCAGGCGCAGTGACAGCAGTGAGAACAGTAGTAAGGATACTTGGTATCATAGCGATAGGGACAAAACAAAAACCACACACGCCCCCCCCCCACACACACACACATATGAATCGCCAGTCCAGCCAGGACAATGATGCAGAGGCCTTAAACAAAAACTTCAGCACAGAACTCTAACTGCACAGTAATGTAGGAACATTTAATACAAAGCAGCCCCAAATGTCTCTAACATTCTTGAGGATATCACTACAGTGGAGAACAGTATCAGCTTTTTAGTAATGTTAACCTGCACTCATAAAGAAAAATATACACAACATATTGTTTAGAAAGTTAGGCGAATAGAATGGGAAATAATTCTCATATAAACCAGAATCTAGTTGATAAAACTACTTTGAAGCCTAAAGGGATAAGCTTTAGTTTTCTAAGAAATCCATTTAGTTGGTTAGAGCGTTCTAAGCAACCCAAATTCAAGTAAATTAGATCAACGAACCATGCCTGTAGAAGAGAATCTTTGCTTTCGAGGAGCTCACAATGGAAGAGGAAAGGAAACCCTCACACACAGTGAAGCAGGGAATACCACTCTGCCACTGGAACAGAGGTGTGGGATTTTCTAAGAGGAAAACATGGGCTCATGGGTTTGAATTTTCTCTGCCTACCCTTTCCTTACTTCGGGGCTTCAAGAAACCCAAATACGATGACTTGGGTTGCTCCAAACTGCACTATTTCCAAACAGGGTCAAGGGCCTTTAGCCAACGTCTCCCTTTAGTGCCAAACATACTGTAAACTCCTAGAGCACCCTTCGGAAACAGCCACCTTTCTGAACTTGGGTCTTTCCACACATTTGTGATATTTCTCAGGACCACGTGGTCCACGTGGCTCTGACTTGGTGACACATCAACTCTCCACCCCTGTTTTTAACAGGAAGAATCCTGACAGGAAGGGACCTGAGAGAACAACCTAACGATGGCAGGAGGGTTAATTGTATAAATGGGAATAATTGACACTAGTGATGGAAATAAAGTGCTGGAAGCATCCTTTCCAAATCTACTCCACGAAGAAGGAAAGAGCAGCAGAAAGGCCCCCAGCAACAGAGTGATTAGGTGCTTACAAAGACTAAAGCAGTGCGAGCCAAGACCCAAAGTCAGTCTGAGAGCTCCGGGACCCAGACTCAGCGCCAGCTCCTTTCATCTTCCCCTGTTCTTTTAAATTAGACTCACAAAATGTCAGGATTCGTACTTCTGACTCAGGAAAAGAACTGAGACTTTTTTTTTTCAGTTAAGGTAGTGCTTCTCAAACTCCCCTATAGGCAGAGAACTTGTCCTCTTGAGGAGTCTGGGGTGCAGTCTTAAGCTACTTGCTATGAGCAAAAAATTTCTTTGAAGTGTCATGTTTTAATGATTTATGAGAGTTTTGTATTTCATTCTATAACATATCAATAACACATCAATAATTTTCCCCTGAAATCTATGAAAAAATCAACACTTTAGGAAGATGAGCCCATGTTTATTTTATGGCTTCTTATGCTTCATTTTGGAAAAGAGAAACCTGATGAAACAAATATTCACTGCTATTTTCTTTTTTTTATCCTGACCGAGGACATTGTCTCATGTCTTTAGAAGGTGAGGTGAGCGAAGAGAGAGGGGGGTAGAGAGAGAGAGAAAGAGAGAAACATTGATGTGAGAGAGAAACATTGATTGGTTGTCTTCTTGGACGCACTCTGCCTGGGAATTGAACCCGTGACCTTTCAGTCTACACGATCACATTCCAACCAACTAAACCACACTGGCCAGGGCTCACTGCTGTTTTTAAATTGGTTAATTTGAAATCTCCAGAATGTCATAAGTGGAAACTCTAAGAGTAAGAGATAAGATGTGGATATTTCTTTCTATACCCTTAATTGATGTATTTTCCTGAAATAAATTACAATAGAAATATGTTCAGTTGCTCAGAAGTCCAAGAGACTATGTAGTCTCCAAAAAGTACACTTTCATGGTGATGGAAGTGAGAATAATGAAACTGGGGACAGAAGTTAAGATGTATACTCAATTGGTTTCCAAGTTACAAGAAAAGAAACACACGTATTAGAGAAAGAATAAAAAACAAGGGCAAGACTTACTTTAAAGTCTGCTAACTGTTGGTTGATGACATCCACTTCGGTCCCCACTACCCACTGGAGGGCCTCTCCCTCCTCTGCCGCGGTGGTCATGTCATTGAGTATTTTCAATGTTCTATAGAAGTCCTCCACACGGCCCAGCGTCAGCTCGAGCTGCTCCTGACGAGCTTTACTCCTTTCGGTCAGTTTGCCACACTGTTTGTTCAGGGCTTCTAGCTCCCTCTTAAGACCTAACAAGTCCAGAGTCCCCTCTTCCTCCAGCATTTGTCGGCACTCTGCTTCAGATGCCTCTATGTCTAACTTGAGGGCTTGGATCTTGTTAAGAAACAGCTGTACATCCTCAATTTGGGACTGGAGGCTGTCTGTGTCCCTGCCTACAGCACCCATGCCGTCTAGCTCATCATCCAGGTCTGCCAACTGAGAAAACATCTCTCGGACTCGGCAGTGAAACTGGCTGATCCCTTCCAGCTTGTTTTCCATCGCCATGCAAACGCTGTTCACTCTTTTCTTCACCTCTAGGAACCCTTGCTGGGTGGCCTCAGCTTGAAGTAGAAGTTGGGAAGCATCAGATCCATCTGGGGCATCTTCCACCAGGCCCTGAGTCAAGTTCCTCAGATAGTCTACCTGAGTCTCCAAGGCCTGCAGCACTTCCTGCTGGGCTCTTAGCTTCTCAAGGTTCTTGTTGCTACAGGCTTGATTGCCTAGGGCATCAAAGATCTCAAGCTGGTGCTTGGCCCCTTCAACCTTCTTTTCAATGTTCCTAAAACTTTCCTGGAACTCCTTGAGTCTCTGAGCCATTTCTTCAAGCGTCCCTGTTTTGGCTTGTAGCTCTTCAGTAACAGAATCCATGTTCTGGTTGATCCCAGCCTTCTCATCCCGGATATCATCCTCATCTGTTTCTGAAGAATTGATCAGAATGTCAGCAGCATTGTTCAGTATTTCCAGCAGGGAGCGGCGCTTTTCCACTTCATTCAGCATAGCCTTTGATCTCAGGAGACTGGACTCCAATTGCACTGGGTCCAGAGTGACCTGCAAATCAGACATCTTGGCCTTACAATCTTCTATCCACGGCACGAGGTCTTCCACATGCCACTGATATTTCTGAGCTTTCTGCATACAGTCCTTGAGCCTGGACTGTCTGTCTGCAGTTCTTTTACTAAGCTCTTCCCAATGGCTTTTGAGCTCAACCAACTGGTTTTGTAAAGTCTTTTTCTCTTCTCCAGGAGGTATAGAAAGAAGCAGAGATTCTCCTTCAGCCACAATCACCTCATAGGAACCACTATGTTGGTTAAGGCTCTTCTGAAACTCCTCATTCTCTTGTAGCTGAGACTGGAGCCGCTCCAATTTTGCAGAAATTGGGCAGTTTTTTGCTTGCTGGCTTTGTTTGTCATCCAACCAGGTTCTAAGCTCATCAAACATTTGCTGGAACTGCTGGGTGCTGGCAAGAGCTGCCTGGAGTCTGTTCATGCGATCGGCTGAAGTGAGAAAATCAACTTTAAATCAGTCAAGTCTGAACATGGCATTTAAATGCTTTCTGAGAATATATGGTCTAACCTTCACATATCATATCTTATTTAATACTCACTTCAATCTTGTAAGATGATCTGAGTAACAGAATAAACATTAGGTGCTAAATTGGTAAAACCACATAAATATTTCCAGAAAAGGAGGCAATGAATTAATGACACAATTTTTCTTGTACAAGGCCATGAAAGGAAGTCCAGAACATGAACATGTTCTAATTTTGTAGATGCATGTATGTATGTACAGGTGCATGATATAAGAAAATGAGTATCAGTGAAAGTAGGTGTGTAACTCCACCTATAAGTACATCTATGAACATGAACCTCCAGAGTTATGCTATGCAGCACTTCACATATTGCTAGTGCCCAATCAACATATAACAACCACAGCAGTTCCCACTGTGGCTGGATGAAGGGATAGGTTAACAACACTATTCTGAGTCCAAAACCTACTTCAAGGTCTTCCCAGATTCTTAGGACTACCACTAATCCACTCCTTTTGGCTTGCCACTAATAACGGCAGCAGTGTATTCCTCAAGCCAACTCACCTGCAAGGTCTTCTAAACCTTGGAGAGGCAGGGCAACTGTCTCCAAACGCTTCTTCAGCTCATCCTTGAGGTACTGCTCACCAATGAGCACTGAGAGTTCATCACAGAGTGTCTGTGCCTCCTTAATCTCATGGTCTAATTGTTCCAGGTCAGATCGAATCTCACTGGTCTCCTCCAATTGCTGCTTCACAGCCTCAGGTTGGGTGCTGATGGCTGACTGGCCACTCAGTCGCTGTCCAACCACCTTCACCTTCTCTGATAAGCCCTGGAGCAGTTCCTGGTACTCGGTGCTTTTGACAATAGCTTGGTCAATTTGGCTGGAACGGGAATTGAGTTTGTCAGTCAGCTCAATCCACTTCTGATTGATGCTCTGGAGTTCTTTTTGTACTTGGCTGGTGGATGGAGAGACGTCTCCAGGGCCTGTTAGGATGCCCTGAGCCGCCTCGTTCAGCTGCTCATGCTGTTGCCTGCGTGCTTCAAATTCCTTTAGCATAAACTGTAATAGAAACAACACCAGGATGTTTAGAGAGAAAAGACAAATCTAAATACAATGTCAAAACAAAAACTGATTTTGGATTTTGCCTAGTAGTGCTAATTTCTGAAAATAAACCAGAAAACCCCAATCACCAGGTTATCAGGATAAATCAATATTATTTATAACAACTGCTTAATAAAAAGTTGTTTTAAAAGGATCATTGTCTATTTAATTTCTTTTACTTCTTTGTCCTACTCTGTTGCAACATTAGTTACTAACGCTGACCCTGGCAGGGAAACCAGTTTGTTTTCTGCATCGGCACTCATTAGCTTTGCCAGGTAAAACCCAGGCCTCTGAACTGGAAACCCTGGGTCCCAGAGCCAGCTATATGATAGGCAGGGCTTGCCATTTCAAATCTCAATACCTCTGTTTTTCTTAGTTTATTTTTCAGAATTCCAACAGCACATACAACCTGCACAATCAGATAATGAGCGGCTTTAAAGCAAGTACCATGTCTTTTATTCTTTTCTGTTCTCTGCTTCACTCATCAAGGAAGTTATTAGGGTTACAGATTCTGGAGTTAGACTGCCTAGGTCCAAATCCTGACTCCATCACTCACTAGCTGTATAAACTTACGTAAATTTTTATTTTTTATCTTTTTAATCCTTACCTGAGGACATTTTCCCATTGCTTAACTGACCCCCCTTTTTTTAAGAGAGAGAGGGGAAGAGAGAAACATCAATGTGAGAGAGAAATATTAATCGACTGCCTCCCGTACATACCCTGACCAGGGTTCGATCCACCAACCTAGGCATGTGCCCTGACTAGGGATCGACCCGTGACCTTCCAGTTTTACAGGACGATGCTCCAAGCAACTGAGCCACACTGGCCAGGGCTAGGCAACTTTTTAAAAGTTCTGGAACTGTAGGAATGCACTATAAAGTATTTTGGTCGAAACTTGCCCCCTTGCTAATATTTTAAAAGTACAGATCATAATGACTTCTCTTAGAAGCATTGTATTTTATGTACTCCATTGCTTTGTGTCTCATTTTTAATTGAACATTAAGGGAATACAGTATTTTAATTGTAACTTTGCCAATATCTTTATCTAGGGGTCTGTTGCTACTTTTGTCCTTTATGAAATTTTTGTCTCCGAGAAAGGCAGGATTACTTTTTTTCTTCCACACTGAGTTGCTGTAGTGTATTCTTGGTTATCAGAATACTCATAGTTTTCAGACTTTGAAATGGTAAATATTCATGATGTGTGAAAAAGCATGATTCATAACTTTATTATCTTAATTACACAAAAATGGAAGCTTAGTTGTGTAGATACACAGGGGACTTAGGACATGTCAAACTGTAAACTGCTTGTGGTTATGGATGACTTTGTTCTTTGCTTCTTGTGTTTTTCAGTTTCCCATTATATGCCCTTGTTAATTTTAAAAACTAAATGTTACTTTAAAACCTAAAAATAAATAAATAAATAAAAGTTCTCCAAATCTCAGCAGTAAAATGGGATAATCAAGTACTTAATTGGCTGTTGTAAGGATTAAGAGGGTACTCAGCACTTACACTGTATAAAAATAATTAAGACACGACCTCAAGTAGTAACAGATATGGAAACAATGAGTAATAGTAGAATATGACAAAAATAAAAATGATATGACACAGAATGAACATGGAATGGTGAAAGCAAGGAGTTAAGGTGATTCAACTCTGTGGGGGATGAAAACAGCAGAAGAGGGAAACCCGGCACGGCTTCGCAGACTGACACAATAAAGAATATGCAGAAGCTCTCCAAGTGAGCAGAGCGAGGCTGGTTCAGGGGGAGGCCCTGGGATTAGCAAAGGCACAGGGCTGTATGACTGTAGTGTGTTCAGGAAAGAACACATTATCTGGTGTGGGTGGAAATGGGGGTGTCGGGGAAAAAGCTAGAAATTAGGCTGGCAAGACAAACTGGGATCAGACTGTGAAAAACCTTATATACTATTACCACACTGAGCAGGTATTTGGAATTTGTTCAAAAGGCAGCCAAGAGCCACTAAGGTATTTTAATACTTTCGGATAGATGAAGATTTGAGGGCATAATTCGATAATTGGGTAGAGGAGCGCCTAGACAAAGAAACTCTTTATCTCTGACTGCTGGTGCGGCTGTTGCAAGGACCCGGGCCTGAAAGAAGCCCACCGGAGGCACTCAGCATGGAGAAGACAGGGTCAGAGCAGTGGCTCTCAACTTCGGGTCCAAGGGCCTCGAGGAGTCCTACCAGGAATCCACGAGGTCAAAACTACTTTCACAATACTAAGATGTTATTTGCCTTTTAAAATTCTTATTCTCTCACAAATGTTCAGTGGAGTTTCCAGTCTACATGGCATCTGAGATCACAACAGATTGAGTGCAGAAGCAGAAAAGAAGGTCACAAAAATATCTATGAAAATATTCTATTAAGCCAGGTATTACAGAGAATTGCAAAGATATAAAACGATGCCACTCTTTCTATATTTTTATTTTCAAAAATGTATTCTTTATAATACATTACCTCTGTTAATTTTATGGCTTTATCAATTTAAAATTAAATGATATATACATTAAAAAATTTCTCAGTATTTTAATACAATAAATATGAACAGATTACCAATAGACAGCCATAGATGAACAGAAGCTCTTTGGAGTCTTCAATAAGTTTTAAGAGTGTAAAAGAGTTTTGAGTCTTAAAAGTTTGAGAACCACTAGATTAGAAAAATATTTTTAAGTATACTAAATGGGACTTGATTATTAATTGGATGCAGGGGCTAAAAGAAAGGGTTCCTTCAAAAACTACTTAGGTCTTAACTCAGGGGATGTAGTGGTGGTGAGAAGAAATGAAACAAGTTTAAGGGGAGAGGTAGAACAATGAGAGGTTCTAAGTAGAATTTCATTGGAAATACCATAATCTGACCCACCCTAAAGTTCTATGATGTTTGGCACTTAAATCAATTTTTGTGAGGTTTGATCAGCAGAAAGTCTTTAAGTAAAACCAGATGATACAAGATACTGCATTAAGTAACGTGCATGACTACTGGGGATTATAAATAAAATATGATCCTAGAATTTAGTCAGAAGTTCCCATTCTCACATCTAGTCATCTTACGGTCTGTTGATGATATTAATACAGTTGTTGACTATTTACTATTCAACAGGCACCATGATAAAGACATTAGAAATATCACACTTAAACTGAGGAAATGAGACTCTGAGAGGTTAAATGACTTGACCATAGTCAGGTGAAATCTACTCACTGAGAAGAGCATTCAAATCTAGGTTTATGTGACCCCAACTTCTTTGCTCTAAAGCATTCAGCTATATCGCTCACCTGGACCTGCTGCTTTTGTGCATTCAGCATGTTGGGGTCAATAGACAACGGCCCCAGCACCCCCATCATCAGCTCCTTCTCCATCAGCCAGGGCCGGAGCTGGGACTCTGCAGTCTGGAAGCAGGCCAGATGACCTGCAGATTCCTCTAGCTGCCTTTGCCGAGCCATGGTCACCTCTGTGGCCCTTTCCCATCGGGAATCTGTAGAGAGGAAATGAGAAAATGTATTCCTTTACTCTCATCAGCCACAGGCCTAGTCCCTGAATTATGTTCCTAATAAACTACAGGAAATGACCCCTGGAGCATTATTTAAATATTTTTTAAAGTTAAAAATAACTTTCATTTAATTTTAACTAAAATAACAAACAACTTTGTCTCTTGATTGTGGTGGTGGTTATATGAAACTACACATGCAATAAAACTGCACAGGGCTACATACAATATCTTACTGATACTTATTGATACAACACAGAAAATATCTTATATAGATATTATTTTATAGCCTGTTTTTAAAACTTTCTATATTGTAAACATCTTTGATGCTAATAAGTTTTTTCATACCAGTAGCCATTCATCTACATCATTTATAGTTCAATATTATGAACACAGCATAATTTATTTAATCCCTTCATTGGCTATTTATTTCCCACTTTTCATTTTTATCATCAATACTCTTTTAGTTGTGATCAATACTCTTGATCACAGCAGATCATCACTTTGACCTGCCCAAGAAACCAAACTTCTGACACTCTGAGTGGAATCTCTAATTTTTTTCCCTAATCAAGTTCACACTCTGACCCTGTCTAGGCCTCGTATTTGCTTGTGAAAATTAACTAAAAATAATTCCTCCTCTATACAATGTGCTGAAATTCTGTATGTTTTGGAAGATAAGCAATTTAGACAAGGTGAATCTGTAATATCCCTGTGATAACTTACTAAGTTCTTCCTGCATTTTCTTCCAGTTTTCTGCTTCTTGTGAGTTGGGATATGTTATCAGTAATCCAGCCAGGGCTTCCTTTACTTTTTGGATTTTTGGAGAATTCTGTTCCAGTTCAGTCAGGAAGGCCTAGGAGAAAGAACACCGTGTATGCCATAAGATTTCTGGACAAGAAACAAAGATATGAGTGAGGAAGAAATGACTGGAAGACAGGGCGGCAATTTTAGGCTGTACTTCTGATTCTATTCATAACTTGTTTAGTGATTTTAAAATACTCAAAACTTTCTCCTTCAATTTTTAGTTTAAAATGAAAATCTAGGTGGTAGAATCTGAATTTATGTTCAACGTATTAGTAGAACCCAATAAAAAGGAATTATTACTCCCCCAAAACTAAAGTATCAAGATACAATCATGATCATGATGATATTTATAAAGTTGTAGGCGACATGCTATGCTCAATTGGAATATAAAAATTTTGGTAAAAAATTTTTACAGGATTTTCTGTATGATTTTCCTCTGATATTTTTCTTAGTCCAACATGTCAATCTTAAGAGTGAACTGCAATCATAGCTACTTTGAGCCTTCCAAGAGTTGGAAAGGTACATAGGTGAGGATGGCTTGGTTTGCAGCATCATATAGAAAATGAGATCCCATTTTCAATGAGCTCATGCACCTGAGGAGGGCCATTCTCTTTACAAACACACCTGGTTTGGTTTCTGAATCTGACTTGTAACAATTTCTAATTTCATAGGTAAGATAATTCTCTGGGAGAGTTTAGGCATATTAAGCATCTGAAAGTCAACCACGCTGCTCATCATGACTGGGATGGTTAGTCACGTCTCTCCTCAGGGCTCTGGGCTCAGGCAGGAACACTGGAACGACAGTCCCTTCCCTTTGGTGTCTGGGATGCACGGTACCTTGTTAGATTCAGCTTGGGCTCTCACTGTCTCTGTCTTGGTTGGAGATGAAGAGGCATCCATGCCTTTTAGGATTTCCTCTTTTGATTCCAGCCACTGCAGGACTGAGCTTGCCTCCTTCTGAACTTCCTGCATTCTGCTGAGGACAGCCTGGAGGTTTTCTTGGTGTTCTCGAAGTACTCCCCCAAGCTTCTCATATTTCAAGTTTACATCTGACATGTCACACTGAATCTCCGTCAGATCTAATATGACAGAAACAGAAATTAGCTCTCTGAGCAACCCCACTGGTTCCTAACTACTAAATTACTCATCAAGATTAAGCACCTCTCCTACTCCTAGTGAACTAGAGATTATCTTCCTGCTAAATCACATGAAAGTTCCTGTTTACATCCACAAAGCAAAAGAACTCTCATTAATCTGCTTTCTGATTTTGACATTATATACTCAGATATATAAATAAACTGCTTAATAAACACGGGAACAACAAGAGTGATGAAAATTAAGTTTTGGGGCATTCTCTTGCTCCCTTTTCTCTAAACTAGAGAAAAGTCACCTAACTGGGAGGTTGAGGGCTAGACTAGACTACCTATCCTGTATAGCTTCTTCATAATTCAAAGATTCACATATATTATCTTCAAGGTCTTTCCATATGGTCTTTTCTAATAGTCCAGTTTATTTCCTTAGTATGTTCCTTTATAGTTTGGCCTACAGCTAGCAAACAAAGAGGCATCGCTTGCCTCTCCCCGGATTTCTATCCTCGCACCCATCCTGGCAGCTGTCTTCCACACGTATGGAAACGTACACAGATGCGACATGAACACTGCCCTAAAAACACCCAACACAGAGGCACCGTCGAAATGGCATTCTCACCTTTGCAGGTGTGGTATCCGTTTACACTGCCTACAGAACTTCCTACAGAGGGCAGTATGGAACCTGAGCAGAAGGACAGAGAGACAAACAGGGCGAGACAAACGTGTTAGGAATACATAGAGGCACTGAATATGTTCTTTGGCACTCACTTTAAGCTCGGGTTATCAGGAAGTTAACACAGCACAAGACAACATACTCATGGAAAGAGACAAATCATTTTAGCTGCCAGGTAAATAAAGTGTCGCTCAAGGTGTTTCAGCTCGTTAGCAGTAATGATTCCTAATCCTTTCCAGACAAAATCCAAATTCCCTTCTTCAATCTCCAATTTGAATTCTTTGGACCCTGCTCTAATTTTGTGAAGTATTGGTAAAATGATTAAATTCTTTTTTTAAAAAAGATTTTAATTATTTGTTTTAGAGAGAGGGGAAGGGAAGGAGAAAGAGAGGGACAGAAACATCAATGTGTGGTTGCCTCTCAGGTGCACTCCCCACTGGGGACCTGGCCTGCAACCCAGGCATGTGCCCTGACTAGGAATCGAACCAGAGACACTTTGGTTCACAGGCCGCACTCAATCCACTGAGCCACACCAGCTGGGGCTAAATTCTTTAGAATGGTATTTGACATACTTTGAAATGGGAGCTATAATAAAGCCAAAAGGGTTGAACTTTAATATCAATGTCCTTCAACATAATAAAAATGAACATTTAAGTACAATCAAGGACATAAAAAGCAGTATTCTTTTAATAAAGGCATTAAAATGAGCCCTTACATTGTCTCAAAAGGAAGATTTCCCTATCTTTTCTTTCACGACTTTCTGCTCCCCTTCCACCACCAGAAAACAGAAATTCTAGGTGCCTATAAGTTTGGCTCATTAGCATTCCCTTGAATTCTGCTTTGGGCCTTTGGTTCTGTTTCTAATTACCACCATTTCACCTACATATATTCTCCCCAAGTTTATTCTTTGTATTTCAGAGGAGTTTCCCAAGTTAAGTAAAAACCAGATCATGTAATTATAAAGATTATTCAGAAATGTGAAGAATATTCATGATATAATGTTACGTTACAAGGACAGAATAAACCTCTCCTGTGTACTGATTTCACTGCGGAAAAAATTATGTGCAACGATATATTAAAAAGTGATTAGAAAACTTTTAGTGTATTTCCAATTAAAAATGAATCAAACATAAAGATCATATTTCATTGCAGCGTGGTGATGGCCAAAAAGAAACTGGACTCGTAATCAGGAGGAGAAGGTTCTAGCCAAGACTGTCACTAACTTGGATGCGAGGGCTAACTATGGGCAGACCTCAGACTCTTCCCTAGGATATGAAGCTCATACTACTTATCCCATCAACTCTCACGGGGTTACGAGAGAGAGGTAGTGAGGTCATGCATGTGAAAGCACTTTATGAAACAAGAAGAGCTACACAAATATAAGGAACTAGAATATTCATGATTTTTCAGAGTTGGAAGAGAACTCAGAACATTTGGGCTAATGATTTTCAAAGCACCTAAGGAGGTGCCCTTTAGGGACTCTGTAAATGTTTGGTTTCCATTTAATATTCAGAATATATTTCTAGAACTTAGAAATGGCAATAAAACATGCATGGTCAATTATGTTCAACCACATCTTAACTTACTACATACAACCAATTTACAGACGCCCCTCCATATCTACAGGGGATTGGTTCTAGGACCCCTCCCACGCACACCACAACCCAAGGATGCTCAAGAACCTTATATAAAATGGCAGAGCATTTGCATATAATCTACACCTTCCTGTATACTTTAAATAGTCTCTAGACGACTTATAACACCCAATACAATGTAAATGCTATGTACATATAGTTGCTATACTGTATTGTTTAGAAAATATTGACCAAAAAAAGGTTTGTACATATTCAGGACAGATGCAACCACCTTTGGCCTAACTATACAGCACATGTCAGCAACAATGTAATTTTTTTTTTTTAAAGATTTTATTTATTTATTTTAGAGAGAGGGGAAGGGAGGGAGACAGAGAGGGAGAGAAACATCAATGTATGGTTGCCTCTCACATGGCCCTCACTGGGGACCTGGCCCGCAACCCAGGCATGTGCCCTGACGGGGAATCGAACCGGGACCCTCTGGTTCCCAGCCCGCGCTCAATCCACTGAGCTACACCAGCCAGGGCAACAATGTAATATTTTTAAAAAATATTTTCAATCTGCAATTGGTGCATCGCAGAAAAGGAAACCATGAATACTAAGGGCCAACTGCATGCTGCTTTTTGTGGGGAGAATAAAGAAGCTCCTGCACCTCTATGCACACATTTGAGGTTCTGTTTGAGTGTACTGATTGAAAGGCTGTAGCTCTTCATTTGCACTTTACAACATTCAAACTTATACATGGCCACTCGTGTCCAAAGAAAAACATCTACATTAAATAAACTGTCAAAGAGGTTGAGATACATCTTCTCAGAGCAGACACACATTAGGATAAAACTGTGTAACAACAGAATTTTTAACATTTCAGGTCATGACGATGTCAGGTTACAGACCGTTTTGTCATCACCAGTTTTAGGTGTTTTCTATGTTTAAGAAAAAAAAAATTAGAGCCCTCATTGAATATTTCTGGTGATTTAACTTTGAAAGAGAATTTCTTACTATATCCCTTTCAAGCTTCTAGCTCAGTTTAACCAAAGAGTACTCTGATTATAAAGTGAATGTTTAAAAACATTTGTCATCATTTATTTTTAAAAAGATTTTATTTATATATTTTTAGAGAGAGGGGAAGGGAGGGAGAAAGCGAAGGAGAGAAACATCAATGTGTGGTTGCCTCTCATGTGTCCCATACTGGAGACCTGGCCTGCAACCCAGGCATGTGCCCTGACTGGGAATCGAACCGGCGACCCTTTGGTTCACAGGCCGTACTCAATCCACTGAGCAACACTAGCCAGGGCTGTCATCATTTACCACTGCTTATCTATGTGACCATATTTTCTGGATACAATGCAATCAAACAAAACTTAGAAATAAATCAGATGATAAAGCTGTTATCTAATAATCCTTTTGCAAATTTTAATATTTACAAAGATAGTCTCATTATTTTTGTTAATGGATTTTGTAACAAATGAATACTATAAAGTAAGTTATAAGGGAAACTTATGCCAACAAAAAATATTATTTTTGCTTTATGTACTAAAGTCCTGTAAGAGATTTAAACTAAACACACACACACACACACACACACACACGAACAAGTGCTTTAAAAAGTTTCAAAAACCACTGATCTAGTCCAGGAGCTACAAAACTAGAGCCCACCAGCCAAATCGGACCCTCTGCCTGTGTCTGTACATGGAGTTCTGTAACACCGCACATCCACACATTCCTGTGCTGTCTGTGCTTCCTCTCGTGCTATAATGGCAGAGGCATATAGTTGTGACAGAGACCATATGGCCCACAAGCCTAAAATATTTACTATTTGGCTCTTTATAGAAAATGTTTGCCAATTCCTGATACGGTCACCCTCTAACAAGTAACTAAACTTAGAGAGGTTTATGTGTTAGAATATTAAAATCACCAATTCCCTGAAATGTTGTCAGTACTTTTAATAATTCAATATTGAACTCAATTCAGTTTAAACTTCTAGGTAAGTGCCAAGAGATCTTTAACCATACAACAGAAAAGTAGCCGTTCTCAGGAGGAAAAAAAGTGAATTTTTCCCATACCATTTAAGTGACTATAGGGGTACAGGTACACAGTCTGGTAATAAAACCTATGAGGTACCAATCCACAACCAGTAACCCACTGAGCTCATAATGGATTTGTTTAAAAGACTTAATTTGCATCCAGAGATTATTCATGTATCTGGACACAATTTCTGTATCTATTTCCAAGAAATGGGCCAGTCCCTGGTGCACCAACACTGACTCCGAAATATCTAGCCTCTCCCAAGACACCAGCTTGTACCGCCCAGGGCTGACCCCGATTTAGACACGCGTGCAACCATCCCATTCCCATGTATAAAACAAAAGATCTTCCAGTCAGGAAATCCCACTTTAACCCTTCCATGCGTGTGCGACCATTCTAAGTGGGCCAACCAGTCCCTTTACTTTTTCCCCATCATGGGAAGGAATTCTGCAAAACGGAGCAATGTTATATAGCAAATGGAAAACAGATCAGATTGAGGGGGAAGACAATTTCATACACCTTCCCCCTTGTTCTCATACCCAACCTTGTTTCTGACTTTTATTAAAGGAGGGATCATTAACCAAGACCAAGGCAAAGAATGAGGTTTATTCACTACATTTGTAAGAGCCTGAACTCACCCGTTTTGGCTTGGGAATCAGGTGCTGTGATATCCATGATGAGATTCTCTAAAGAAGTGCCTTTGCAATTGATTTCTTCTACCAAAGTTCCCTTACTTGCCCAGTCATCTAGGAGACCCTGTGTAAAGAACAAAACAGCTGAACGTAACATCTGGGAGCTTTCTCCCCATAAGTAGGAATATCTATTCTTCTACATATATGCCCTAAAGTTTTTAAGAATTAAGAGACCATCCTCATTTAATCAGCCAGTTCAAGATCTTGGTTTAGCCAGCCAAGGTGTGGAAGAACACATCATGGAATATTCAGGACCTTCTCATTCATCCATCCATCCATCCATCAAATATTTATTGAGCATTTACTATAGGCCAGGCATCATGCTAAACACTGTGGATACGCAGTAAGATAATGACACAGTTCTTAAAACCAAGAGCTCAGAATATCGATTGCATTATAATGTGATAAAAGCTATTAGACACATGTATAGTCAGTAGACTCTGAGAGAACAAGGAGACGTTTAACTCACACTGGAGGGAGGAAAGCTTTGAGTTAAGATAAGAGTTTGTCACGTGGACAAAGTGAAAAGGAAATGGTCACTGGAGAATAAAATGAGGAGCTAGATATTGAAATGCAGAGAAATACACAGAATCATAGGCTACATTTTGTACTTTCAAGGGAACTTTATATCAGGTTTGAAGTCAGAGCTCTCACTTCAGTAGGAAGCCATCAGGAAACAATGGCATCTGCTCTACGACCAAAGGACCAGGTCATATTTCTCTAAGATGTGGACTGTCAGCCGCAGCAGTAAGATTTCACTCCTTTCAAAACTGAGACACCATCCTGGCCTGTAATCGCTTCCTTTACACTAAATTTTCCTGACAATCTACTTAGTTTGCTTTTGATTTGAAGCTGCAGAGTAACAACAGAGAAAGACAAAGAGCCGTGAATATCTGACAAGCTCATGCCGTCTAGTTCAGACTGAACCTTATCAAGTCACAGCCGTCAATTCTTTTATTAATCACTCTTGATTCCAAAGGGTCACAGTTCCCAAACTATGTACTGACAAAGGATATTTGAATTTTTTAAAAGATTTTATTTATTTATTTTTAGACAGAGGGGAAGGAAGGGAGAAAGAGAGAGAGAGAGAAATATCAATGTGTGGTTGCCTCTCATGTGGCCCCCACTGAGGACCTGGCCCACAACCCAGGCAAGTGCCCTGACTGGGAATTGAACTGGTGGCCCTTTGGTTCCGAGTCTGCACTCAATCCACTGAGCTACACCAGCCAGGGCGGATATTTGAATTTTATTTTTTTTTAAAGATTTTATTTATTTATTTTCAGAGAGAGGAGAAGGGAGGAAGAAATATCAATGTGTGGTTGCCTCTCATGTGGCCCCCACTGAGGACATGGCCCACAACCTAGGCAAGTGCCCTGACTGGGAATTGAACTGGCAGCCCTTTGGTTCCCAGTCTGCGCTCAATCCCTGAGCGATACCAGCCAGGGCGGATATTTGAATTTTTTGAGGGAAATACAGCGACATCTGTTGGACACCATGCGAATAACTACTATTAAGTTGTTTGGATCTGACCACTTAGCAAGTGAGGTTTTTTATTTATGTTTTTGGTCTTGTGTTGCCATGAAAAATTTCTTGAAACATTAAGGGTATTGGGAACTAAGACACTGGGGAACCTCTGCTCTAGGGAATTCCCTATAACAAATGCTCCTGTAACTCTCTCTGTGAAATCAATCAAACTCTCCTAATCTGTTCAAGATAAATCCTCTTTACTAAGACAATGAGGACAAATGCAAGAGAGTTAGTTGGAGGCTGGTTTCAACAAAAAGAAGAGATGTGTTAGAGGTAGAGCAGAGGCCTGATAACTACAAACCAATGGTACAGAGGAATTCTGAGGAGGATGGGAAAAAGGCGACCTCCCCTTGAAGCTACCATCCGTTCATCTGATTATAATTTTCCGTTATTAGTTGTAGTGCTAGTTTGTATCTCCTCACTTTCTGGATCATGTATTTTGTCACTTGCTCACAGATAACTGTCTAATTTTCAAACATACAGTGAGAATTTAAGCTTCTCAAGGACTGGACTTCTACAAATAGCTTTTCTATGACCCACCACAGAATGAGAGGAGTCCGAGAAACAGCTGAAGCTTCATAGCTATTATTCCCGGATTATTTTTTTGGTTTTCAAATAGGAGATTTTTGGTGCTTAGTGCTTGGGTGGGGAGTTGGGGTAGGTGGGAATTTCTATTGTGATGTAGATGGATAACTTGGATTTCTCACACCACTTTCCCACCACAGTGGGAAATGAGCCCATAAATAGTTGTAAACTGCTGTCTAGCCCAATTCTTGGAGACCTTTTTGCTCACCTACCTTAAGGTGTTCAATCTGCTTTTCCAGCTCTTTAGTGCTCATGAAAGTCTCTGCAGGTGGAATACTCCCTTCAGTTTCCTTCAGCCATTTCTGGAAGGTCCTAACCAGCTTCCGGAATTCATCCAATTGTTCCTGGCAAGATGATGCATCTTCCTCTCTGTCAGCAAGGAGATTTTGTTACTTGCCAGACTAAGCAGTGTAAAGAAGTCAACTAGAACTAAGACTAGGTTCGTTCTGGGACTCTAGGCATCAGTTCCTAACAGGGTCTTTCCGTCCCATCATCTTTTCCACAACATCTTTGGCTAAACGACCACATATAATGTAGGAGAGCATCAAACTAAGGAATCCTTTGCCCTTGTTTGGACATTTCTGGGGAAAGGAGTCTTCAATCTTACTCTAAGCTAAAGTGAAAGTGAGAAAAACTAAAGGGAGCCTGCTATTTACGTAGTATGATACAATGGAAAGAATGCAGGCTTTGGATCTTAAATGCAGCTCTGCTACTTTTTAGGTATTTAACTCTTTCAAGGCCTAGTTCTTTAGTAAGATGCCAAAACAGAGGCTCTTAGGAGTTAGGGTAAGTACCATATTTTTTGGACCAAAAGATGCACCTAGGTTTTAGAGGAAAAAATAGGAAAAAAAATTCTGAAGCAAAAAATGTGGTAAAATATTTAATAACATAAATAACATACTATTTCATCAATGTAAATGTAAACAGAACTCAACAGCTACATTCGGACTATAAGACACACCCCCATTCTCCTCCGAAATTTTGGGGGGTAAGGTGCATCTTATAGTCTGAAAAATATGGTACACTCACAAATAAAATACATCAAGAAGGGTGGAATCAATTTGAAGTTCACTTTTGGAAACGGCTGGCCACATCTATTCCAACTTCACGCCTGAGCTAAAAGGTCTTATTGTAGGGGAAGGAAAACAAAGCCTTCTTGGTCGTCGTCTCCCTCCTCTCTCCTCCCCTAAATTACCTGCATTGGTTTGAGCAACTACTCTCCTCTAGTCACTCAGGCTGTCATCTGCTAAATCAAGATTATATTTATGGCTAACCCAATAGAAGAAATCTTAACAAGCTCTTAAATCCACGTGAGGCTTTCTAATGGAGGAATCACGGCTTTTCAACAGTGGACTGATAACCTGAAACCAGCCGCCTTTGTCATATAATCCACGTTTGCCTTAAAACAAACAAACAACCGCAGCAACTTAAATGTGGTCAAAACGAGCAGGGTGAGTACCAACAGAATCCTTAATTATGTCTAGTAAGTCTCCAATTTTTCTCTTTATTTCAAAGCCTGTTACAATCTTACTTGCTGACCCAAATTTGTTTTGTTTGGTCCAGGTGACCTGGGCTTTTGATAGCACAGAGAGAGAACTGAGCCCATTACTGAGAAAAAATCCACTATTTAGTAACAGAAAAACCACTAAGCATCAAGTAGATTGGGTACTTTGGTTGAAAGAGGCACTTTCCAAATCTCCTGTGACTTCATAGCAGACAAAATTCTTGATGCCATCTTTATTTTTATTTATTTTTTTAATCCTCACCTGAGGACATTTTTTTTCACTGCTTTTAGAGAGAGAGGAAGGAAGAGAGAGAGAAATATAAGAGAGAAGCATCAATTGGTTGCTTCTGTACGTGGCCAGCCTATGGATCGCATGTGCCTGGACCATGGATTAAACGAACCCGCAATCTTTCTTTTTTTTTTTTTTAATTTTTAAAAATATTTTTATTTATTTATTTTTAGAGGGAGGGGAAGATAAGGAGAGGAGAGAACATCAATAGTGGTTTCCTCTCCTGTGCCCCCTCCTGGTGACCTGGCCTGCAACCCAGGCATGTGTTCTGACTGGGAATCAAACCCCCAACCCTTTGGTTCACAGGCCCATGCTCAATCTACTGAGCTATATCAGCCAGGTGAACCCGCAACCTTTCTGTTACGGTATCACACTCTAACCAACTGAGCCATACTCACCAGGGTATCTTGATGCCACCTTTAGAGTCTAGTGATGAATAGTGAGATAATCATTTTACTCGATGCCATGAAAAAATTAGCTCCCTGCACTGACCAACACATGTAAGAACTCACCTTTCCCTAACTATCTTCTGTAGCTCTGTGAAGTCCTTTTTGAGGTTCTGTATCCTGTCCTGGTGTTGAGACAGGTCTAGAGCAAAGCCACAGGAACTCAGTTCAGTGACCAGATGCTCAAGAGTATCAAGGTTCTCCTGTTGGTCTTCCATTTCCAAACTGAGCTCCTGCCAAGCAAACAAGAAATGTATTAAATCCTCTGATCCTTATAAATAAATACACGCTAAAAGATAAAAGATATCTAAGCAGCATAACAGTCTGCTATGGTGTATGAACAGACGGACCAGAATGGTGCTGCTACTCCTTGGTCAAATTAAGTATATGCAGCCACTATGACCCAGCAATTCCACTCCTGGACATATGTATATATCCTCAGTAGGTAGTACTCTTCACCAAATATTTCTAGCTCTGTGCCTTCTAGTTACATAGTAGAATTACATATCACCACAGTCAGGTGTGGTCAAGTAAAACTTGCTTTGACTAACAAAAGGTAAATGTATAGATATTCTTTCTTCCCACTGAAGCAATAATTATAAAGACTTATGAGAGGATGAAGTTTCCACCAACTTGAATCCCTGAGTGACCATGATGATCTAAGTATCCTGCTGATTTGGGCTGAACATGTAGGATGAGTGAAAACTAAATCTAGGCCATGTTTTTAAAAAAGGGACAAAGGATATCTAGCTTGCAGGGTGGTTGTGATAATAACGCCAGTAAACTTTCCAGCACACTGACTGGCATCTTCAATATTAAGTAAATGTTGGTCCCCTCCTTGCCCTTCTTTTCCCTTTATTCTGTCAATTTGACAGGCATATCCTCACCTGGATCTGCTGGAAGAAATGTGCAATATCTTGATCTGGCTGATTTCCAGAGGCCAGCATCCGATTTTTGTTTTCCATGAACTGCTGCAGCTTATCAGAGAGATGTTCAAACATCTCTGTCTGGGGCAAGAGCTTTTTCAAGGAGCTCTCCTTCTCTTGCTGCCGTAGACAGAGCTTTTGGAAGCGCTGGCTCACCTCCGCCAGTTTGCCCTGCAGCCCTGCTGCTGTGGTGCTGTCTGCTGTCTCCATGAATCGCGTCACCATTTCACGGGTGGCCTCCAAGCTGCTCTTTTGCCGAGCAATGTCCTGCTTCAATTTCTGTCATCAAGAGCATGTCTGTTAGCTCCCAGCTCACTTATTCTAGGATACCTGAGCCACAAACTAATAAAATCCTGCTAACTACAGGCTCACCTCCTCAAAGAGGGATGGAGGATTGCAACTGAGCCTTCAGAATCCCCTGTGTCATCCCCCTCGTTCTCTAAGCCATTCCACCAAATGACTTTGCTATTGCCACTGTTCTTCAAGTTTAACTACAGTTGAGAAATTGAGTAGCAATATCTTCACGTGGATTGGTCACCATATCTAGGCCTCATCATCAGAAGAGTCATGAAAATGAATTCTCCTGGTACTTTTTCAAAGTGATATAATTATGGAAAATAGCAAATACACCCTCTATGCAAACTCTTGGGGTAGAGGTCTCACCATGTTAGTGGCCAGGGCTTCCTGGATAACTTCTGATGATAGGGACGCCACTTGCTCCTCTTCCAGGTTTTTTTCAACTTCCCTGATGGACTGCAACAAGCTGTCCAGGCTTTCCTGCACACTCTGAGACTGGGCAATTGCCTTCTGCAGCAGAGCAGAGCGCTCAGCCAGGCTACAGGAGAGGCTTTGGAAATGGCTAAGTATGGAATCTGGAAAATCAAGGCCATAAAAATAGAGAGTAGAGACTATTTTTGTGTTTTCCTTTTCAAAAAATGTATTTAAATTGCACATTATAATAACAGACATTAAGACAAATAGAAGGAATATGCTTAAAGGGCATTATTATTTGAGCCAAATTCCATAAACATTATTTATTTAGCACCTACCAAGTGCCAGAAATTATGCTAGATACTGAGGACTAAAGATAATCACAATAAAGTCCCTGCCTTTTACAAACCAAAGATTCTAAGACAGCATAGGCAGAGGAAGGCGCATCACATCTAACCGGAAAATAAAATCCTAACTGCTATATTGGTATAAAGAGTCCTGAAGAAGCCTGAAAGAATTATTATTTTTTATCTTTTGTTTCTTTTGGGGGGTGGTGGAGGTCAGGGCTTTGTAAAGGAAGTAAACTCTTGGCTACATCTTGAAGCAGGAACAAAATTTCACCATGCATGGTAAGCACTCAATTAATGTTATCACCTAAGCAACAGGAAAAACTTCGGTGGTAAAGCAATGAAGAAATGAGTAGCTTACTTGGGAAAGGAAAGAAGTAGGGTGTGGCTAGAAGACAGAATGCCGGGGAAAAGTGGTTGAAGCCAGACTGCGAAGGTCCTTCAATGATACAAGAATAAAGTTCAGGAGAGGATGAGCTATTCACGTTTCTATCTCAGCTAGCACCAGATGCCTGTACAACACAATGGGATCTACTACAGAATGGAGGTGCATGCTAGGAATTAAGACAGCACTATTCCTAGAGCTGCCTCATACCTGTAGTTTCTTGAATTCGCTTGCGGTCTGGGGCTGGTTCCCCTTCAATTTCCATGAGTTCACAAGCTACTTTCTGGAGCTTTTCTACAGGTACTTGGTGCTCAGCCAATTCCTCCTGCAACTGCTGCTTGTCCACGAAAAAGGACAAAAGAAAAACATTTGAATGAGTAATCAAAGCTGGTTCTAGGAATCTAGAACTACTACGCTGTTTTATAGAATAATTCTCATCTTATCTATAGCCACAGATACGAGAATAAATGGTAGGAATTAGATCTTGTCCCAGGCACCCCAAACACTGCCTTTAACCTAAATGCCAGAGCCATGTAGTACAAGAGCCTGTGTCCTGGCTTACCTTTGTTCTTGCGAGCTGCTGCTGCAGGGCCCCAGGGTCAGAGGCAACGGTATCGGAGAGGAGCTTCTCCACATTGGTCTCACAAGCCTTCATCCAGGCCTGCAGGCTGTCAGCGCCGCTCTGAAACTGTTGATAATGGCCGAGCAGCATGTTCAGGTGAGAACCCAATCGTGTACACTGTGCCAAAGGAAGGACGGAAAGCAAGCTTAAGCAAGGTCAGGTCAAAGGTAGCAGCTTCCTAGGCACAGTGCAGAGAGACGCCCAGCTTTGTTAGGGAACTCACTGTAACTGCAGTTAGGAGTAGTACCAGGACCTCCGCTGAAAGATGGATAGCAATTACATTTTATGCATGGGTTCCTCGTTGTTTGATCCATACTATTCACCTAAACTTTATTACAAACTAGGAGAGATTTAGTGAGCTATATGGCAAGCCACCAAAGAAATATACAACAGGTTGCAGGCAGAAATGGGATTGAGAGGTACAAAGGTGTTCCTCTTTGGGCATGAGAGGTACCGACACAAACCACAAGACAGGTGAGAAGAACTGACGAGATTCTATACCTTAGGAGCTAAATGGAGTTCTTTGATAGGAAGAAAGATAAGGATTTACCCTGAATGCTCTGTCCAGGAACACGGACTGTGTACTTGGTTTAAGTTTCCCCTGAGCTATGTCTCTCAGGAGCCCATGTCTGCTGGTCAGGACACGAAAGGCAAGCTCCCCCACTTTCACCACTGGAGTGAGATATGCCTTGATATTGCAAGGGTTAGGCATTAGCTGCAGGTCTCCACCTTTTACATTTTTGTGTAGGTCATAGAGACATTCTGTCTATGGTCTATATATATATAAATTAGCTCACTCATTGTGTCCTGAGGTTTCTAAGCCTTAGAAACCACCTACAGTTGCATGAGGGCTGCAAGATCGTTTCATCAGAGGCTGCCAGGAGCCTCTTCCATACATACCTTTGAATGGAGAGCAGTGTATCTCTCTGTTGCGTCCTTTAGCTTGTCCTTCACTAAGGTTCCAGTTGCTGATGGTTCTCTGCCTTCCTCAAAGCTGTTTTCAGTGTCTAACACTTTCTGTCCTGAGATAGTCACAAATCTCAAGTCTCCTTTGTGGGAAATTACATCCTCCGAGAAGCTCCCCTGCCGCTTAAGAAGGGAGGGAAGGGCTTCGGGGCTGCTGCCTCCCTTATGCATGTGCTCCAGCTCTCTCTCAGACCGTTCCAGCCAGTTTTCAAACTCTCTATGATCCTGCAGAAACTTCTGCAGCTCATCCTGTAGCGTCTGCACCTGCTTCAGCTCTGCCTCTGACTGGGCCAGGGAAGAAGCGTACTGGTCCTTTAGCTTTCCTAGCTTCTCCTGCAGCATCTGTTGCTCCTCAGGTGTGAGATTGTGGCCATGCTGGTCCAGGAAGGCCTGAGCTGACTGGGTGGCCAGGATGAAATTTTGTTGCTGAGATAGCAATTCTTGGTGACGAGCCTGGCAAAAAAATCCCCCCAAACAAATCAGTAGGAACACTACAATATTTTGCTTATGTCTACAGCTAGAAGTAGAGAGAGACCTCTGCAGGCTACTTTTATAGCTGCTCAGAAATCACCAATCTCTCTCTCTTAAGAATTATGTCATACGCTAATTCCAGCTGAACCGACACATATAGAATTTTATAGTTTTCAAAGATATTTTACATGTATTAGCTCATCTGATTTGTGGCACAATCTGTAACGTACAAAGACAATATGATAACCATATTAAAGATGTGGTTAAGCGATTACCAAGAAGATGTATTACCAAAAAGACTAAGGTCACGTAGATAGTTAAGGGATAAACTGTTGACGTGACTCTCTTCACTAAACCACTCTAAATCTAAAAGAAGGTACACACAGCCAACTAATAATTACCCACATTAATGGAAGGAGGTAATAAGCTGTGTGAGCCATACATGGGCAATATAAAAACTGCCAATTCTTAGCTGTCAAGTATGTCAGTCAATTATCTATGAAGACTGTCCCTAACAGGAAAGAGCTAAGAAATTAATTCATTAAGTAAACAATTTATATATTAGCGAGAGTAAACTGTGTTTCTGGACAAGATAGGTAATTTGTATGTGCCGTCTCCATGTGTTTACATGTGGACCTTTTTTCTACTGCAATGGAATACAAGTGGAAGGAGGGCAGTGGTGGTTGTTTTAATGATGTTCTTCCTGAGTCTAACAAAAGTAAGTAGGATTTCCCAACTATCTATATTGTTTATGCAACGACCTAGAGAAGGACTATAGCCTGCTTTTCTTCAGAATATCATCCGGTTTCAACCTGTATCAATAGTAATCTAGTAGCCTCAGATTGCAACGTTCTCTCAGCAAAGCTGGAGTCACAAATACATACTGCTCAAATAGATAGCAGGGAGCGTCTGGTACCACGGCCTGTCTCTGTACCACCCGATGTCCCTTCTCATCCTCCAACCCATCCACCCACAAGTGACACGGTTTCCTTCCGAGGCAGCTTCCTTCAGCTCGACTGCTGCTGGCAAGAGGCGTCAGGAAGGTTCCTGTGACAGCAGAACCATCTCTGCTCTGTGCTGTTACAGGAATGCCAGGGCTCTGGGGGACACACCACAATGAATCTTCAAGTGCATAACAGGCATGGCAGAGGCAGAAGTCCTGTCAACACACAAACCGTTCAACAGAGGCACTCCAGCTAAGCCCAATCTTCTTTGCTAGAAAGGTATCACTACTAAAATATGATTCTTGTATTTTTTAAGTGCCCTGAATATATAACCATCTTCTAAACATGCACTATAATGTGCCTGAGCATGCCAGTTAATGTCCCAGGAGACAGTTTATTTGGTTGGTTCACTGGTTTATCTCCAATGCCTGATACATGGCAGGTGCTCAACATTTGCTAAATGAATGAATAAACGAGTAGAGATAAATAGTTAAGTAAGAAACGGTTTTACGAGTGCAAGAGGGAACCATGAAAAGGATATAGCATGTTAGAAAGACCACTCAGTGTTGGGGTGGACGAGAGGATAAAAGCCAGGTGGCAAGGAGCCCAGGAGAAGCTACTGTAGCAGTACCGGCAGGGCCTGACAGTGGTCTGAACCACAGTAACATCTCAGCGGGGACGACGAAGTCCGGCTGACTGTGAACAGGACCTGATGACTGACTCTATATGAAAAAGTGAGGCAGGGAAAGGAATCTCGGATGATGTCTAATTCAGAAAATTAAGTGGGAACATAGGGAAGAGAACACGTTTAATTGGGGGAGGGGTATTATAGTAAACAAAGATTCTATTTTTCAGTTTGAGGTGCTTGATTCCAGGTTGCCAAAAGAAAGACAGATTTATATAATGGCTTGAAGCTCAGGATAGATATTTGAGCTGGAGACAAACACGTACGTATGTAACTGTTTAGTACGAATGATAACTGAAGTGTCATGAATGAATGAGATTACCCAAGGAAAGTATATTCTGAAAGATGAGAGAGGCCTATGACACTACCTAAAAGTAGGTCAGTATCTGAAAAGGTGTCTCGGGGAAAGGAACACAGATTATCGCGGGCACAGCAGTGCTATGTAAAGTAAGGGAGGGAGTATTTCAAGGGGAGTGTGCAACGGTGTCAAAGCTGCTGAGACATCAAAGAAGAGGAACTGAGAAGTGCTCACTGGATTTAGGAGCAAGGAGGTTATGGTGACTTGCCCAGGGCAGAAGAGAGTCCACAGCATGGTGAGGACAAGCTAACATCCTCACCTTCATCTTCTCACATTGCCTGTCCAGTTTCTCTGAGGCTTGGTTCACTCCCACGTGACCATCAGTGGTATCCAAGGCTCCTTTCTCCAGGCTAGCTCCTGACAGCTGCTCCATCTGTCCACGAGGTGATCCCACGGAAGCCACCCAATCCAAGAGAGCATCGATCTTATTCCTGTTCTCTGCCAGTTCCTTTGCTGCTTTACTCTGAAAGCCAGAAGAGGTTCAGTGAGAAGGCCTTAGATGCTCAGCAGTTACAGGTTAAATCAAGAAGGAAATTTTTATGCTAAAGAAAAAGAAAAGCTCTAAGACTGGGTATAACCAGTCTTTGAACACACGGAAAAGAATGAGCATCTAAATATGTAGAAAAAATAATTATTTAAAATAATCTCTAGATTTTGTCTATATCTTACTGCTTTAAAGTGGGGAGAGGGAGCAAATCCTAGGGTTTAAAGGGCTTTATTTCATTAAGAGCCAGATGCCAAAGCCCCATGGCACCGTTTCTAGGTATGCAGAAGTGACACACTGCTTGCTAGGGTAAGAGGTAACACAGTAACACAGTCACGCTCAATTTCCTGGCTGCTCCTCCCTAAGGGAAATACAGATTTCTCCTATCCCTTTCTCTGCCAAACAGAGCATTGAGTTCTGAAACTATTTTCTGACTTGTCAAGTATTTTAATTAACTAAAAAGAATATGCCAAGTGATAATACATGTAGTTCAGAATTCATCTTCAGGTAACTTATTTTTCTTTTTTCTATCTCCCTCTTAGCATTAGAGTCACGGTCAGACAAAGGACTCTGATTCAATCTGCCAGTGCAGAGTGGGGTGCAGAAGACATTCTCACAGGTTTGCCCCAGGGTCATGATTCCCGCAGAAACTATAGTAACAGCTTGGGGACGGTTATTTCCCCCAGCCCTCTTGGATTACCAGTCTAGATTCATGTAAGAAATACGCCATTTGCATTTTCCTCCCCAGGGTACTACTCTTCCTCACTAAATTCTTTCGGACATATTCAGTTAGTCAGAATACTGAGTACACAGACAGCCGAATTTTTTTTTGGCAATATGAACTTCCTACTAACTGTTCCTGACTTAAAGTTCTTTAGGATGTTTCTTTTTTTTTTTTTTTTAAGATTTTATTTATTTTTAGAGAGAGGGGAAGGGAGGGAGACAGAGAGGGAGAGAAACAGCAATGTATGGTGGCTCGTCACATGGCCCCCACTGGGGACCTGGCCTGCAACCCAGGCATGTGCCCTGACTGGGAATTGAACCGGGTCCCTTTGGTTCCCAGCCCGCGCTCAATCCACTGAGCTACACCAGCCAGGGCTAGGATGTTTCTTGTAAAAAGAAAACATTGGCTCACCAACCTGCTCCTGAAATAGCAGCCCCTTTTCAGGATTCTATGCTCTGTGTAAGGCAGTTTCCCCTCATGACCTTTCATTTGTGTAGATATTGAAATTTCCTTTTTTGAAAAATACCAAGTACCATAGCAGTCTGGTTACCTTTTCAGTCTCCTGCTGTAAGGCTGAGGTCAGTACTCCCTCCAGCTCCTTCTGGGCCACCCGCGTCCGTTCCTGGAGAGCCTCATATTGCTCCTTAGCCCGATGAAGTTTTTCCCGAAGAGCTGCCGACTCATGGGTGCTCAGCTTGGTCTGGTTCTCTTCCAGGAACCCTTCAACTTCTTTGACAACACTGGCAAATGAGGTGGCATGATTCTGAATGTCATCCTGTAAATCCTTAACACATGAAAATAGGGATGGCAGAGCCTTTAGCTTCAGCATGCCTAAGACCTCTAATAGTCTAAAGGTAGAATGGCTGGTACGACATACCTGCGCAAAAGACGTATGTCCCTGACTATAATTTGCTTAAGGTTTAGGTCTAAACCAATGTAAATAATACATTTAAAAATATTTCTTAATTAAGAAATTGTCTAATATTTAATTTTCTAAGCCAAATTTAAATTTAAGTTTCTGAGCAAATATTTAGTGAAGACAAAAAAAGGAGGCCCCATAAACATGGTGAATAGCAGAGATTTTTATTCTGTAAAGAGTTTCCTCAAAGAGATCATTCTTCTATAAAGAAGAGCTGACGGGGTTCTAGCTGAGTCAAGGCCTTTCTACTCTCCTTATCCTTACTGCAGGCTCTTAAGAACCAGCATGATATGGTACTGCTTGGTCTCCAGCCTCATCAACACTAACCTTCCTTTTTGCTCTGTTCAGTCCAGCTGAACTAGCTTTCTTTCAATTCTGGAATATGTGGGGCTGGATCCCATTCCCACCTCAAGACAGATATATAGGCCTCTGCCTGCGTATTCTCTTCCTTCTTTTGCCCCTTTGTGCTTTAACCCCTGCATATCTTTCATTTCTCAATTTAAGTGACATTTCTTCAAAGTAATCTTTTCTGACATCGCAGACCAGATTGGGTCTCTCTGTTACATGTTCTCATGTGATTTATCCTTTATAGATATAATATATAGTTAATAATTATTTGTATATGTTTATGATTATAACATTCTCTTTCATTAGACTGTAAGCATCATGTGAGCGGGGATATTTACCATTAGGTTGCTAACACCAAGTACTGCACCTGGCACACGTAAGCCTTTATAAGTATTTGTTGAAGGAATGCAAAAAAATAAATGAACTCATACTGACCTTCAAGTCACTTTGGTGTCTCTGCAAAGCAGAGAGATCCTGCTGGGTGGCTGTACCTTGGTGGCTCACCAATGCCCTTTCCGCCTGTCCTGCCCAGCTGCAAAGATCCTCCAGTTTCTGGTGACAAGTATTCTGTTGTTTCTGCAGGGTCTAATTAAAATGCAAAAGGGCCAAAAGACTATTAATAACTCTCATTTTACGAAAACAAGACAACTCCCTAAAATATAAAACAAGGTTATAACTCAGGGATGGAAAAGTTGGTGGGAGATTAGAACAGGAAAAAAGCACAGAAATCATATTTAGAAGGCTCCCCTTATCTGGACAATCTGTTGATCTGGGTGTATGGTCTGGATTACAATCAGGGTTAATTTCAAATGAGAATGCTCCCAGGTTTTGGTTTGGGAGCTTCTTTGCCAGACTGCTGTTATCATCCTTAGAAATGGGGAACTGAGAGCCAGATGCTTGAAATCCGTAGATGATAATGGTGATGATAATAAATTATTGGTTCTGGTCAATTCCTCTACCAGAACCAGAGGCGGTGCTACAGATTAGTCAAAATATGGAAAATCAGAAGGATTGGACTAGGAGGTAAAAAATCAAGAAACTGGACAATTCATAAATTAATTGAGCTTAATAATTTAGTTGACTTTATAAATCAAATGTGTCACAAATAGAGACACCCAATAAAATATAATGATTATATCTGCCAGGCATGAGAGGGTTGTCTATTTTGAGAAGGAAACTGCCCAAGATTAGCAACTGGCTCCAACCTTCAGGTGTTTGTATCGATATCAAAGACAAAAGCCCAAGGGGAGGGAGGGAATATGTTTCTGCGCCTGGTCCCTGCTCCAGGTCTCATCTCAGTTGCCTGGCACTGAAGCACCTGATTGAACAATTGAGCATGATGTGTTCTCCTGACCATCCTTCTAAAACCGTTTTCCATCAGATTCTACCTTCTGATGGTGTTTTAGTCACCTGCACTTACAAACAGGTGCCCAAACTGGCCCTCTCTCCCCCTCTTTAGGACAAATAGAAGGGCTCTGGAAGAGAACTCCTAAGAGCTCTTCAGCTGTAAAACGGATCTTCATGGGTTAGGATGGGTGCAGACTGAATCTGAAAAAAGCAAAGCAAACAAGTTAACACACAGACATATACATGCATTCAGGGAAAATATATAGAGAAGCAGAACATTTCTGACAATAACAATGTTAATAAACATTGTGAAATTAATTATGTGCTCAGAGAGAATGTTCACATGCAGTTGTATCACCTGCTGCAGTTCAGGGGCCTACCCTGGATCTGGGCTGTGCCTTAAGGTGGCACAGACCAATGCTATTTCACTGATTATCCATAGGCTACAGCTATACCATGTTACATAGTGAGGACATTGCAAATTTTCAAATTTGGAAAGTAACTTGAAGTATTTCACTAGCATTTTATTTTATTTTCAATGTAGTTGAAGCAACTAAGCAGTAATAAAAGACATATGGAATTGACTAACCTAACTTCCTTTAAACTTGACTCAAAAGCTCAATTCTACTTTGCACAATATTTAATGAAGCAGACCCTGAGATGGAGTTGCTGGTGATAATGACAATTCTAATTTCTTATTGAATTCCAATTTATTATTAAAAGAGCAGAAATGGCCTAAGCCTCATTGTTGGTACTCTAAAATTATGTTATCATTAATGCAATTAAGTTGAGTTTTGCAAGAAGTGGGTTACAATGGAAGATAGTAGGGTTGTTAGTTCTTTCCCCCCCAAAATGTGTTATTCCTGCTTCAACACATGGTTTTCCATGATTGTATATGCAGTGGGCACTACAGTGTGAAGAAAGGTGCTAAATAATAATAATGATTTAAGAGGTGCTAAAAATTAATACGATTCTGATAAAAATTTCCTTGTCAGCTGTTGGAAAGTTGTCAAGGAATTTCAATATTAATCATCTGAAAAGCCCCAGAATAAAACTGATTTCAAAACCATTCTTCTCAAGAGCTCAGAATATCTAAATGTTCTCAAGAGCCTTAAAAAGAATGCTAAGGGACAAAAAAGGGCTGGGGATATGATTTTCATTTGAAAGGCAGAGACAATGAGACAGTGAGGGGAGAGTCTTATTAAAAAGAAAATACTTGCACATGCATACACATGTAAACAACATATATTCTCTCTCTCTCTCTCACACACACAACTGAAAACATGGCAAGAAAAACAGAACAGCTGCCTCCTGGACCAGAACCAAGCTGGCTTGAATGAAATTTCAAAATTGGTAAACATAGGTTCCTGGAATCGTGGTAGATATATTCTAGCCAGAAAACCCAAACGCACGACATCCCAAAAGACAAATTGAGCCCAGATGCTGGTTCAGTCTGACCTTGACCAGGGCTGCCTGCTCCTTTTGTTGAAGATGACCCTGCAAGGCATTCATCTGAGCTGTAGTCTGCTCCACAAGGTCCTGGAAGGACCTCTGCAGTTCACTGAGAAGCCTCAGCATCTGCTGGTTCTGCTGAGGGGACAAGTCCTGAGCATGCTTGGAGACAAAGAACTGAGTATCAAAAGCAAGAGCATCCAGCTGAGATTTCCTTTCAGCCATGGGCTGTTTCAAATCCTAAAGTAAGTAGGGGAAAGAAAAAAGAGAGAGAAAAAAGAAAGAAATGAAACTTCTAATTCTCCATTGAAGCAGAGGCTGTTGGTTCTCATCAAAAAATCAACACAATCCATAAGAGGTTAATTTCCTGTATTTTTATAATTGACACTGATAATTTCTAGAGTCAAATCACCACTGGAAGTCTCTCTCACGTCTGGTCTCTCCACACTCATAAATTATAATTAGGTTTCCTTTACTGCATATTAATTTCCAAATGCAGCAAGCTTTTATTTATTTATGATAACAGGATTATGTTAACAGAGCTCATGTCAGATATCTATAAAATTATTTTTTTAAGGTTTGGAAAGTGTAACATGAATTTCTGGTCTGAGATATATCGGCCTAATTGTATTGTCTTAGGTTCAAAATGTATTTGTGTTTGTTCAACAGTGAGTTACTGGTAGGTGAGAAGTGAGAAAATATTCAATTTATTTGTTTATTTATTCTATTAAAATTTGATTTTTACAGTAAACAATGTTGCTTATACATTTTATAACTGTA
Source organism: Micronycteris hirsuta (assembly GCA_004026765.1). NCBI lineage: Eukaryota > Metazoa > Chordata > Mammalia > Chiroptera > Phyllostomidae > Micronycteris > Micronycteris hirsuta. The sequence continues at coordinate 78,545 of PVJI01003241.1, forward strand.
AAGGATTACAGTCAGACTTCCTTATATATAGTTACATTGCTCCCATAAACCAGTAAAAAGTGCCTGAACACTACAATGATCCATTTTCAGATAATTAAGAGCATGAAATTTTTCCACAAAAATTTAGTGATCATCAGCTGTAATACTGGATGCAATAAAAAAAATTAATAACTCTACATCTCTATTATTACGAAATTGAGAGCAGTCAGCAATACTGCAAAGCAGGCTGGGACGGTTTTGTGGGTATTTATCATTAGACCATGCTTCCTTCAGCTGTGAACACAGGAATCTGGGAAACTATCACTAGGAAACAAGGTTTAGACTGTGGCTCTCTTCCCATAAAAAAATTCATATAACTCATAACAGGGGAGAAACCAATGCAGGAGAAGCTATGTGTTTTTATATCTCATACTACATCACAGGGATTTTTCTCACCTTTCTCTTTCTTTCTTCCGTATTTAAATCATTTTTTAATTTTTCAATTATAGTTGACACACAATCATGTATCAGTTCCAGGCATACACCCCAGTGCTGAGACATTATATAACTTACTAAGTGACCGTCTCGGTAAATCTAGCAGCCGTCCGACACCACACACAGTTCTCAGAACGTTACTATGCTCCTATGCCGTGCTTTACATTCCCACAGCTGTTCTAACAACCAGTTTGTTCCCCCCTGCTTCTTCATCATGCCTGTCAGTGAACATTCTGCTACTCATGCCCCAGTCGGACCTTGGGTAAAGGGGTATGAAAGAAGAAGGCAGGTCAATTCTTGCAAGATAAAGAGGAATGAGGTTGCATACCCGGAGCCTGACCATGGACAGACCTTTATGTCTGCTTAAGACTGGGGAAAGGGAGGGGGTGGAACAAAAGGAGAAGACACCCCTGGTTCTGCTCTGACTTTTTACGAGTTTAAGGAGAGGGGTATCTATAACGGAGAGCATACAAACCTGTGTAATATCTAATAGTATCTTAAGTGCAACGCCCCTCAAAAGGGACAATGTTGGTGGGAAAACCCTCTGGCTCGTATGTATCTCAGAGTCTGTATTTTTTTCTCACGGATTTAAAAAATATCAATTAATTTGGGGCTAACAAGAAGAAAAGCATCTTTCTAGATCAGGGGTTGATAATCTATAGTACCTGGCCAAATCTGCCTGTTAGATTTTGTAAATCAAGTTTTACTGTAACATATCCAAATTATTCATTTATGTACCACCTATGGCTGCTTTCATGTTTCAATAGCAGGGCTGAGTGGTTGCCACAGAAACGGGCCATTTGCGTATGACCTATAAGACCTAAAATGTTTACCATCTGGTCCTTTACAGAAAGCTTTCCAAGCCACAATCTAGACCACTGACTAAAAATTCTCCTGAAATTGATGTGTGTGCACAGGATTAGATCCTGAGCAAAATAGAAAGGGACAAGTATTAGATACTCAGTAATAAAGAGGCCATTTGATAGTAATAGGCCATTCTGTGGACTGTCTCAGAGAATAGCTGAAAGGAAAAATAATCGTAATCTCCAAAGCTCCAAGGGTTTGATAACCTAAAAAACTAAACATAACAGACTTTATTACCTCTGAAATGGAAAATCAGACTTTCTAGGATAAGTAAGTACAAATACTGGTTTCTGTAGCAGGAAAATAAACTCGATATAACTCCAAGGACAAACGAAGCGTGCTTGAGAAGGGGCGCGGAGTTTACCTCATACTGTTGGAGACACTGACTCAGGCCGTCGGCATCCGTTTCACTGTTATACTCCTTGCTACTCAGAATAAGATTGGTGTTGCCAACCCAGGCTCTCAGATCTTGAAGTTTGCCTTCTAGCTGTTTGTGCTGATTTAACACTCTAGTCTAAAAAAAAAAAAATGGCAAATTAGATTAAAAAACCTCCAATCCTGCCCAGACTTTGTGAGCCTTGTGAATAAAAACAAGAAGCTACCTTTTTCACTTCTACAGTATCCTGGAGGTGGAGCAGTCTGGAACTCCAGGTGTCACTCACAGAGTTGAGGGACTTCTGAAGATTCTTGGCATCTTTCTCTAGGGCCTTCAACAGTTGAGCAGGGACTTCTTGAGGCTGGCTGCTGATAATCTGATGCACACACTCCAGTTCCTGACTTACCGAGGTGGAGAGATCCTTTAGCTCCTCGTCTAATACCTGAGAGGATAAAGTGGAGTCACTTCCAAAATCAAGTCCCTAGAAATCTTGTTACATATGAATCAGCTGTGAACACATTTTTTCCTCTCACCTCATGCCTATACAAGTTTCTAAAATGTTTTTATATATATTCACTAGTTTATCTGATTCTCACAATCACGAATTCCTGAGGTAGGCTAAGCAGATGTCATAATTCTGGATTTACAGTAGAGATACCTCAGCACTTAAAGGTAAAATTTTTTGGTCTGAAGTTACCCAGACAGGAAGCAACAGAGCCAGGACTTGGATTCAGGTTTCCTGACTCAGGGCAGTGTTCCTTCCACTACAATTTTCTGCCTCTCTAAGAATGTCATTATGCAAAGTAAGTCAATCAAAAGGACAACTCCTACTCCAAACTCCATGGAGTCAGAGCCAAAGAACATAAATATAGCCCAAGCCAGGATTCCCACTCAGCTAGTCTATAATATTCTTGTCTTCAGTAGAGAAACCAGAAATAAGCTGTGGAGAGCTAGTGGTTCTTCTGAGCATCATCCTTACTTCCTTTCAGCCACCCTACCCAAGGTCATACTTTGGATCCGGAGAGAACCGGTAAAGCTCTACACTCCCTGCCCTCACTGTGACTCCAACCTTCTGATCACTCTTCACCTCAAGTTTCAGGGAAAGCTCCTCTTCCTCCCTCTCCAGGCTGTCTGATTCTGTCTCCTCTAACTCCAAGTTCTCCTTTTCTACCTCTTCTTTCTCCTCAGACCCCCAAATCTACTCAAAACATTCCTCTTTCAGTCCACGTCCTTTAGCTACTCTCCTACCTCCTTCCTTGCCTGCACTAGCAAGCTTCTAGAAAGAATGATCTACATTAATTGTCCCAACCTTCCAACCTCCCCTCCCATTTATTCTCATGGCAACCTGGTTTACAGTCCACCAAACCACTATACTGAAAATGTTCTTATCAAAGTCACTAGTGACTTTCAAGTGCTAGTCCCCCTTTTAGTGCTCACTGTGCTCAGTCTCCCCATTGTAATCAACACTGCAGACTACTCCTCCCTCGAGTCTGTTCTGCTGTGGTTTTTGTGAGACCAGTATTTCGTGGTGTTCTTCAGAGTTCTCCAGTTACAGCTTTCCAATCTATTTTTCGTCCTTTATATGGTGGTGTTTTGGACATGTTTCTCTTCCATTCTAGTCTCTACTTCCTCCAAGCTGGAGGGCCTGGAGGAAGGAAGACTCTGGAAGCCTACCTTGGCCTGACACAGCAGATCCTGTAGCTCTTTCAGGCTATGCTCCACAGGCTGAATCTGTCTGGTCCTCATTTCAATGTCCCGTAACACAGACAGATAGGACACCAGCTTCTCATCATGCTCTAGACAGAGTCGTCGGTTAAATATATTCTGTGGAGCCAAGAAGACAATTCACTCAGACCTAACATACTCCTTTAAGTCTGTTTTTTTAAAACAGGCTGGATCTTATCGATAGATAAATTGAAATTTTTACTAAACTTAGGGTGGGATGAAATAACACATGTTATTTTACTTATGCCCTCTCCAATCCATAGACAAAAAGTGATTTTATTAACTTCCTCAGGGAGGAGACTCATAATCAATTCACGAGCACCCTTTTAGCAAAATTTCTCAAACCTATTCTAACTTTAGGTAGCATCACCCCAGTATCTCAAATTAACTCCATTGTTAGTTTCTATGTTAAAATCTTTGCAAATTTCAGAAAGACGGTCAGAGTCATTGCCTCATTTTCCAACTTTGTTAAAAACAGATAATGGTAAACTACTTAGTTTACCAATGCCTTTAAATGTATGTATGCATATAATTTACATATATATACATATATATACATATACATACATATATATATACATATATATACATATACATACATACATATATATACATATATATATATATATATAAACTCAGTATCCAGCGAAGAGTTAGTATTAAACCAGTTATATCTTTAACAAACACACCACTGGGTAACTTACTTTTGTTGCTCTGAAGGGCTCCATATTTATAGCCTCATTTCCCTCTCCCCTGGGTGCAGTCAGGAAGGGAGTCTGTTCACTGCCAGGGCTTTCTCTGAGCTTTTCTTCTAGTGTCTTCTCATCCATCTTCACTGCAGGACTTACGAGGGGCACTGTCTTTTCCTCACTGGAGTCTGGAATAGTGGGACTAACGGTGGCATCCTGCTGACCTGCACTGTCTTTCTGAGATTCATCTTTAAACACTTTCTCTGGAAGAAGGGACATTAAGACTCTGGGAACTCCCTGAGTCACTTCACCTTTAAAGGACCCTGCATCTGCACCTGTAACTATAGGCTTTGACATTTCTAGAAATTTCTGTCCAGTTACTTTCTGAGTTGTTACCATTTTAGATTCAAGAATTCCACAAAGTTCACTATCACTTTTGCTGTCCTGATGATGAAAGTCCTTTCTGACTTCTTTTGGGTCTACTCTAGAAACTATAATTTCTTCCAATTTAAGAGCTTTTGTTGAATCAAAAGGTACTTCTTGGTATGATTTTTCTTCATATTCATTAGATGAACAAATCAAATCTTTGGTTTCTTTAGTGTTAGAAGTAACACAGGGATCTTTATAATAGTTGGTCTCCTGTCTGGTGATTACTGGGAAAGACTGGTCTGTTTTGGAAATTCGGGATGTGTCTTCAACGTGGGCTTTTCCAACTGATTCTTGGTAGTGCAATCCTTTAGGTCTTGGGGTCATAGAAGAGAATGGTTCACTCTGGGCCCCACTTGTAATTTCTTGAGATAAATTTTCTTCTGGTTTTAAAGTCAAGCAGAAGCTTAAATTTTTGACTTCTCCTTTACTGACCTGGTTAGAGTTGAAAAATGTTAAAGCATCTTGATTTCTTATGGAAGTTCCTTTGGGTACCATTGGGGAAGAAGAGTCTTCAGCTTTACATAGAATAGAAAATCCCAGTTCTCTATCATCTTTTTTCCCTTTTTCACTTAAGGTAATTTCCACCGATCGACTCTTTATACTGGAGTCATGGTCATCTCTAATGGTAGCTCCTTGGTTCAAATTTTCTTCTGAAAGAACTGTTGATTTGCATGTTTTGACACTATCTTCTATAATTATCTCCTTCTCCTCTCTCTTCCTTTTTTCCCTGGAATTAATTGGTTTCTGCATAATCTGCTCACTTAGCAATTTGCCTGAAGTTTCACAATTTGATTCTTGTGCTTCTGAAATAATTTCTCTTTGTTTTTCCCTTATTTCTTTATGATCTAAACCCAACACAGACCGTTTCATATGAGAAATAATTTCTATTTGTGACACTATTTTTTCCTGCTCTTCATTCATATTTGTTTCCATGTTGTTCCTAGCCACCTCTTTGAGTTTAAAATCACAAACTTCTGAGTGAGGGTGTGTCACTGAGCCTTGGTCCACCGATCTGCCTTTACAATGGCTAGCAGTTCCGACACTGACAGGCTCATTAGCACCTGGCGGAGCTCTCCTCTTATCTCGGCCCTTGCACTCCAACTCTTTTAATGAAATTCCCCTGCTCTTTTTTGCCTGCTCCCCATCAGAAACTCTCCTTTTAACCGTTTCTTGTGCAGAATGACTTCCAACTTGAAATAATTTCTCGCTGTCTTCTTTACCACAACTCATTTCAGCAGTCTGATTAGAAGTGATTAACATTTCCTTTCTTAGAAATTCCTTCTTTAATTCACATACTTCCATTCCATCTTGCTTTTCAATCCGAGCCCTGTGAGCACTGGACTCTAAAGTATCTATTTCAATCAAAGTTGCCAGTTCAGGGCTGATAAATCTTTTCTCAATAGCTTCCTTTAAAGTCACTCTTTGATCATTAAATATGTCAATGATTCCTCCATTTAGTACCTGATGAGATGCAATAATTCTGACCATGTTTTCATCCACCAATCTCTGTTCCAAAGCTGATGCTAATGTCAGTCTTTGTCCTGTGGCAGTATCTATGATTCCCCCAGTATTTGCCTGAGCTTCCAGAACCTTCACTGTAGATGCAAAGTCCACTTTTCCCAACTGGGTTGCCTGAGACAATGTAAGTACTTTGTCACTTACTCCATCTTTAATGTCTGAGAAGGGAATTACTTCTAGATATCTCTGTCCAGATTCAATATCAATCTTACATTTCTTTACTAATTCTGAATAGGGAACAATTCTGTAATTCTCAGGATCTACAATCCCATGCATCATTCCTGAAGGAAACACTGCTTGATTAATTAATAGCCCTTCTTTTTTAGCTTCTGCCAAGGTCAATCTCTGGCCAGAAATGAGATCCACAAAGCTTCCAGTCAAGGCCTGAATTTCTTGAATTTCTCTTTTCAAGTCTGGGGTAACAAGATCTAATTTTATAGCTTCAGAGAGGGAAATAGTTTCCTTGGTTTCAGGGTGAAAAAATTGATGGCGGCTTAAGTTCTCAACTTTTTTGAGTTGCTTGGCTAAGTCTTCATCAATGATGGCATTTTTCAAGGCATTATCAACAGAAAGTCTCATCCCAGATATATGGTGAATGATACCTCCATCTACCACCTGCTTAGTCAGCAACTGAAGGGCCTCCTCTCTCTCCAAAAGTCCTCTGTCAATGGACTGCATAACTGTTAGAGGGGCCTTGCTATCAGGGTCCATAATTCCAGTTGTTTCCATTTGTAAGCTAATTAATCTCTCCCTAACTGTTTTTTCAGCATCTTTGCCTTTGGAAGCTTTCTCCAGATTTATAAGCTCTGTCTGGTCAGCACTGTCCACCAAGCCAAGATTTAAGGCCAAAGTCACTGAAACCTTTTTGCCTCGTTTCAGGTCAATGATTCCACCAGTCACCACCTGCCCCTCTAAAATTCTGGTGGCTGTCTGTGTGTCAAGAAGTCCAACTGCAACTGCTTCCTTCACAGAGCAGAGCTTGTGGGTACGGGGGTCTAAGACACCACTAATAGTTTTGTCTGCCATGAGGACATTATGTAATAATTTCTCATCCATCAGACCTTCATTGATGACTTCTTCAGTTGTCAAAGATTCACAAGTCTGAGAGTCAAAGAAACCCCGAAACATGTTCAGCTTTCCCAGAAGTTTCACAGCAGTGTGACTAGGCACAATGCCTTGGGCTATTGCTTCATTCAGTAAGAGCTGTTGGCCTGTTTGTTCATGAAAGATACCTCCATTTAGTAATTGTGTAGATAGCACATTTAAGGTAGCTTCTTCAAGCAAGTCTGAAGAATGACTGCATGACAGGGAAGTTTCACTGCCATGATCCACCTCATCTGTCTTTTCTAACATCAAAATACCACCACCCGCAATGTTTTGTTCTTCTGGACTTTGTTTATGGACATCTTTACCCAAATATTTTTCACTTAAGACTTTCTTTTTGTCCAGAGAACGAATATTCATGTCATTTTCAGACTTGAGTTCCAATTCTAAATCTAGAGTTTTCTTTACTTCAAATTGTGACTTTTTGCTTTGGGGTTTTATGAGAGGTCTTCTAGTTTCACCTGGAATATGTTCAATTTCAAGTGTGCTTGCTTGTTCTTTCTGACATATAATGGAAGTCTTTCTGAGAGTCTGCCATTCTTCCTTTGGTGTTTCAACAGAAAAAGGATCTTTGTCCATCACCAAGGTCATATTTTCTGTTTCCTCATGGGGTACTGTAAGGAGAAATCCTCTGCTGTTTTCTCTGGTAGACACTTCTGTTAGGTCTTCCTTTTCGGTACCTAATAACTGCCTTTTAAACTCTGATTTAACTTGACCTATGACCTTCGAAGTATCAACATGTGGATTTCTCACATTCTGTTCCACTACAAACAGGTCTTTTTCAGGGTTCTCTACAGAGGAACCTTCTGTTACTACAACAGTCTTTTTGCCTTCTGCTTCGGTGTGATGTGCCTGATCAGGGAACTCCTTGCCTGGAGAAGAAGAGCGGACCTCACGTGGCCTCACCGCCAGCCTATCACAGAAAGCTTCTGTGACTTTCATATTCGCTGATTCCTGTAATTCCCTGGGAGTTTCTAGTCTCTGATGTCCATTTCCAAATACTTCTAGAGGACTTGGCTGATCTTCACCTTTTGCTGTTAGTTTCTCTATCAGCTCACTGTCTAGCAGGAGCAGCCTCTGTCCATTCCACACATTAACATAGCTGTGAGTCATCAGATGAAACAGCAGCTTCTCGCTATGGCTTGCCATGCCCTCGGTTTGGCCCTTCCTGCACAATGGACCTGATGCTCCAGGAGTAATGTTCACTTTGCTCTGTTCTGAAGAATCTCCTAGTCGCATGTGGGGCATCACATCAGGTATACAAACTGATTGTAAGGTATCAGCAAGATCTTTGTCCAACACACCATTTTCTACTGCTTTTTTCCAGGAACAAATCTCTGTGGTTGCTGGTAGAAACAGAGCTTCAATGTGCTGTCGTCCATGAAGGATTTTATGAGCCAGCTCCGTAGACACAATCCCTTGTTCCAGGGCATCTGTAATGGGGAGGATCTCTCCAGATTCGGGCCATAGGAACCCCATGAACGACCAAAGGGACTCCAGCATCACAAGGGCAATCTTCGCAGCTACTAGATCATTGCTTACTGCTTCATCTATTGTCAGCCTATGGCCAGTGACAGTGTCTATGATGCCGCCTGTCTGAAGCTGCCTTATGAGAATAGCACAGGCCATATCTTGGTCAATCAAATTATGTCTTACGGCTTCTTCTACTGTAAGTCTATGTCCTGTTCTTGGATCTACTATGCCACCAGCAAAAAGTTGAGCTTCCAGCAGCCGGACAGTGACCTGTCTATCTATTAGGCCTTCCTGAACAGCCCGGAAAATGCTAACCTTCCGGCCTGATTTCAAGCTCACCATTCCGCCTGCCAACTGCTTGACAGGCAACAATTTCAACCCTGATTCTTGGTGGACAATACATCTCTGCATCAGGTCTAGCAAGCCGATTTTCTCAGCTGTGTTGGGGTCTATCAAATTCTTGGATAATCTCAGGTGAGACTCTAACTCTGAGTGAAGCCATTCAGAAACGAGGCCCTGGTGAAAAGCCTCCTCTAGGTTAATACAGTTCTCATTAGGGAAGACATTGAAACCTCCAGTTGCCAGGTGAGCTTCTAAGATTTTCAGTCCAACTCTCTCACTGATAATGTTCTTTTCAATTGCTTCCACTACAGAAAGAGGGCCTTTGCTCTCAGTAAGCCTGCTTACTAAGGACAGAGTATCCTGGAGCTGCTGGAGCTGCTGGTGTAGCTGGTGACTAATGAGGTTTCTGGCTAGGCCCTCCTCCAAAGAGAGCTTTTCACTGGTCTCAGGGGCAATGAGGCCAGACATGATAACCTGGGATTCCAGGAGCACAAGGCCTGTGTCATGGTCAATGAGGCCCTTTTGCATGGCTCTGAAGATGGGAAATATTTCCACTGTGCCTAGGTCAATCACCCCAGCAACTGCTCTGCAACCCTGCAAGAAAAAATGAAAAAGAAAACTAAATCAGAGAAGCACAAGTGTTGAAAGGAGTCATTCGAAGAACTATACTACAGGGTAGGGCAAAAGTTTATAGTTGTGAGTACATGAAACACAGGGCTTATTTTTGTATTATTAATTGTATTATTTTCCATATACACAACTGTAAACCTACTTTTGTCCCACCCTGTATGTCAAATTCTGACCACAAGAAAAACCCAACCTAGGAACACCCCCAATAGTAAGAAATATTCTGCAGCCTGGTAGTGTTAACGCTAAAAAAGTTTTTTCTAAACTACAGAACATTTAACATGGCCAGAAGCTCACAGATTACTTGAAGAATGACAGCATTAAGCATATCTGAATGACAGGCTCTACGAAGTTGCAAGCAGTAAGAGTGCGAGAACAGCTATTTCTAAGACAAACGCACTACAAAGGTTCTTAAAACACATACCAGTCCTCTAAAATGAGAATTCAACCCCATACAACTGCTTCTCAGTGTTGAAACCCATGTAGAAGACTCTTAAAGTAGTACCTACGGGCTGATCAGTTCAGCAAGACCAGTCCACGGGACTAGAAGAGAGATTTAGGTTTCCCGGTAGCCAAACAACAGCTGTGTATCTCAGTAAAGGGCCCTCGCTCAAGCAGCTGTTTAGCAATTGGGGCAGTCATACTCTCGGTGGTTAATGCTAGCACTTGCCAAGGCAATGGCTCGGTTAAATTAGCTCTAGGAATTGCAATTAGCAAGTCAAGGAAAGAAGAGACTGGGGACCTTGCCTCTGGAACCACTAGTAACTTTTTTTCTAATTCAGGCTAGAATGAGTAGTAACCACCATGATTACAACTACTACTTGTTGGGCACTTAATGTATTTATTGAGCACTAATATTTAAGCCTCACAACAATCCTAAAAAGAGAATTAGTTTAACCTTTAGTTTGCAGGTAAGAAAATGAGACACAGAGAGAGGTTACGTAACTTGTTCAGGTTACAAAACTGGCAAGTTCCAGGATTAAACCAAGATCTGACTAAATCCTGGGCTGTTATACTGCCTTCCCAGTCAGATCTAGAAGAACATGAAGGATAAGTACAGTGGAGTTAGCATCTTACATAGGAGTTAGGTTCTGAGGTGAGTGAATAAGGCAAATCTTATATATTGTCTAATTTATCCTTGCAAAAAAAGCCTAAAAGCAGCTCCTTGCCTTCTATTACAAAATGATGGTATTCAGAAATTAAATCATTCAAGTGTTACAACACTTCATCACCTTCATTACTCTCCAACTTTCCAGCTCTTCTTGTTCACGTTATCTTCATCTTCTCTAGATGGCTTTACCCGTCCTTCTTTGGTCAGTATTAGCGGGTTGGCCAAAAAGTTTGTTTGGTTTCTCTTCCATAAAATGGCTCTAGTAGCACTTAGTTGTCTTTAACTTCATTCGAAACAATTTTGTTAGATTGTATTGTTACAGCTGTCATAACAACGTGAATTTAAAAAATTATTAAAACTGGTGAATTTCAGTGTACCTATTTTAGTACTGAAAATGGAAGAAAATAAGCAACATTTTCTGGCATATTATGTTTTATTATTTCAAGAAAGGGAGCCCTGGCTGGTGTAGCTCAGTGGATTGAGCGTGGGCCTGGGAACTGAGGGGTCACTGGTTCGATTCCCAGTCAGGGCACATGCCTGGGTTGCAGGCGAGATCCCTCGTTGGGGACACGTGAGAGGCAACCACACACATTGATGTTTCTCTACTCTCTTTCTCCGTCACTTCTCCTGTCTAAAAATAAATAAATACAATATTAAAAAAAAAAAGGTAAAATGCAACTGAAGTGCAGAAAAAAAAAGATTTGTGCAGTGTATGGAGAGGGTGCTGTAGCTGATCAAACATGTCAGAAGTGGTTTGTGAAGTTTTGTGCTGGAGATTTCTCACTGGAAGATGCTCTACACTCAGGTAGACCAGTTGAAGTTGACGGCGATCAAATCGAGACATTAACTGAGAAGAATCTCAACGTTATACAACATGGGAGATAGCAGACATACTCAAAATATCCAAATCAATAAAATTATTGGTAAAAATGAAAAATGTGTCTTATTTTACAGAAAAAAACACACGAACTTTTTGGCCAACCCAGTAATTTCTTATCCTTATTTAACTCTTTAATTTATGCATGGAGGATCTTGTTGAAGCAACTGCCAAGCACTTCCCTGGCTCCTAAATAATGCATTTCATTTCTGCCTAAGTGAGAAGTAAGCACCACAGGAGCAGTTACAATATTTTGTCCATTCAGGGTCTAGAAACAGTACCAGCAGTTTGATAAACATTTCATGAATAAATAAATAACTGATAAATAGTAAAAAAAAAAATCCTTTGAATCATTAACCTACAAAATATTCACTGAGGATTTCAAGTTTGATTAATGGCACACTATAAGAGATGCAGAATGGATAGCAAATGAGGGAACAGATTTGGTTCATTTCTTCATCTCACTGTATTTGTTCAAATAATGCAACAACTGACAAATTCTCCACACTGTTTGAAATACTATGTTATTCCCCATGCCTCCTTGTTTTCTGACCCAGAATGTAGAGTTTAACTTGCATAAGGTAAATGAATGTGATGTGAATCTATTAGGTATCTGTTCTATAGAGATTGAAGAAAAAAATCACATGGCCAAATGACTCTATTAAGATATATGAAAAGCTCGTTTGACAAAATCCATGTAAGGATTACTCAGAGGCAGACAATATGACAAAGAAAAAGATTCTTTTGTGAACTTCTAATTCTTCTGTGAGAATCAGAGTCTCAGAATACTGATACTGCAGAAAGGCCTGGAGTCTAGCCAAAGAGAAAAGACTACACACTGTTCCTTCCAACACCCTCGTAACTAGAGGATAAGCAGGAAGCACTGAGCTGGGAAATAATCCAGAGAAATTCATTTCAGTACCACCAAACATGGACATTCTGATCTAAACAAGAAGAAAAAGACACAGGGAGAGGAGAAAAGAAAACATAAAAGGCTTCTACTTACCAAAGTTGCAGGGCACGCCTTGGGCAGATAAGAGATAGAGCCTTATGGAGCAGCTCAGCCGTATCGCACACACAGTGTAAGCTTGGTGTTAGCGTCCAGCATGCGACTGTTTTTGTTTTGTTTGTTTGCAAAAAAAGAACCCCAAACAGGTCGTCCTCTTTTCCCTTTGTGCATTTGTGCTTAAACTCCAAAGGGTTAGTGAAACTTGTAAGCAAGGATGTCAGTTAATCAGAACAATACTTCACATGAAACACACAAACAGTAACAGGGACACATCATGCTCAATGTAGTGGTGCTCAGCAGCTTGTCTCTTTTTTCCTCCCCTTTTAAAACTTTTCGAAATGAGAACTGGATGTTCTCAGCAAGCAATTGTTAAAACTTTTCACGTACACTCTTATATGGTGAAGCAACAAGCCATTAAAAGTGGGCTACCTTAGGGAATGCTAAAACAGCAACTTCTTTTTAAAAATCTACTCTCAAATAAGTCACAGCTGGTTCCATCTTGTGGTCTTTATAACTCTAGCCCTGCTGCACAAATTTCATATCCAAGGACCAGAGTCAAAGCACATTTGTTTGAATATCATTTTTTTTTTTTTTTTTTTTTAATTTATTTTTAGAGAGAGGGGAAGGGAGGGAGACAGAGAGGGAGAGAAACAGCAATGCATGGCCGCCTCTCACATGGCCCTCACGGGGACCCGGCCTGCAACCTAGGCACGCGCCCTGACTGGGAATCGAACCGGGACCCTTTGGTTCCCAGCCCGCGCCCAATCCACTGAGCTACACCAGCCAGGGCACATTTGTTTGAATATCATTTTGAGCATCATCTAGACCAAATTTTGTTACCACATGAGCTTTAATTTTGGCCTGCCCCACATAAGTTGGCCATTGCTTCACAACATAGGAAATAAGCAGGCAAACACACACATATATCCCAGAGACACATGTATATAATAAGGTAAGTTTACATATACACAAGTATCCAGGAAGAACTCAGGACAACCAGCAGGAACTTAACAACTTTCATATGGTCCAGAAAATGAACACGAGTGGGGACTGGTAAAGATGTCACATGATGAGATGATCATGGGGAAGGGGAACCAGCGTCTCAGTCAGTGCAGCTAATCCACCATTTTGATTTGCAAATAAAAATTTCTCAAGTCTTTAGTAGATATGAAAAAAAGTATGAGGGGGAGAGGTTCACGGTCTTTTCTTCCCAATATTCTGAACTCGTGGCTATCAACTTTTGAGTGACAATGCCACAAAGGAGTAATCTTATTGCTCTGTGATTAGATATAAAATTTATGCTCTCCTTGACTACGTCACACCACAAAATGGCACAAAAACGGTGAACCAGGTCTAAAGGGTTAGCCACAACGCCTTCTAGTGTTCTGACTGACCAACACATCATGGAACCCCAGTAAAGAAACACAAGACAAATGGCTGCTATGGTGAGGTTAAAAAATTAAGTCACACTGGTCATGGAAAGCTAATGATCATGACTTTCAATCAGCAAAGCTGCTTTTATACCATTCAAAAGGTACCCTCTCTGGGAGAGTAACACTAAAAGTACCTTCTGTTCTGTCTGCTGGGCCAACTGGCTCTGAAGCTGGTGAAGCTGGTGTGCTGAGCCATCACACAGGTCATGGTAAGCCTTATTCAGGGCGTTCAGTTGTTCAGATATTTGTTCCTTCTCTTTTTCTGAGAGCCTGGAAGATGAAGCATTAAAGGCCTTTTAGAGAAACACATTTCTCCAAATTCTTCTCTGTTGCTTCACAATCATGACTTCTCCATCTTGGATGGTATTCTTGTCATTGGTAACTGCGGATCATCTGGGGATAGCACCGTATTCATTGGACACTTCGGCTTCCAACTCACAGTGTTCCCGTTTATCTCAAATCAAGTCATGATTTCTGGTGATGCCTAAGCCCATGTGACCAACTGTCTGTAACACCCTAGGCTTGTAATCCTGCAATCTTCTCAAGCCAAACGGCCTCCACCCCACTTCAGACCCACCCACACATGGCAAACTTGGACCCTGACATCAGCTAAAATTATTACACGTCTGAAATTTTAAACTTTAAGAGTCTACTACTACCTGATTATAACTCCTAATTATAACCCTATCTTTCCAGTTTTCTTTCTTTACTCTTATGCCTCTTTTAAAAATAAAATATTTTAAACAAAAAGTAGATAACAAATTCTCATTTACCAATTACCCAACTATATGTCTTTACCAAATTGTAGTATTTTACCAGATTTGCTTTAGATCCTTTTCTTAGAAATAAGACATTATGGATATAAAGTCCAATGCATATGGCACCAACCCCATTATTTTCCTGTGTTCCCCAGAGGCAATCACTATCTTGAATTAAGTATATTTTGCAAGTCTCTTCTCTCATGCTACATTATGTTTTTGAGAATGAATCCTGTGACTTATATTACAATTATTCACCTACTGAGAGTATCCAAGTCTTCCTTGACTCCTGTTTTCTCTTAATCTATCAGTGCTCTATATTATATTCATTTCCTTCTCTTTAGAGTCCAGACCCTACAATCCATCATCTCAATCAGTTTCTTACTATTATCCTTATATTCTCACTAATCTGATAAAACTTCAGCCCCAGATCAATCAAACCATGGACTTCTCTGCTCCCATGTGCAGGCTGCTAAGTATAACCAGTGTGGGAAAAACTCCACAACCACTGAGAAGAGATCCTGCTGGGTCCTAACCTTGTCTGGACCTCAATGCATTCTGACATTCTTCTTGAAGACTCTAGGTCAACTCTTCCTTATTTCCTCTCAACACCACTATAACTTTCAGCAAACAACCTCTTTACCTATTTCAATTAGAAAATACAGACCACTGGGCACTAATTCTCTCATTTTCTGGCTTTATTCCTGGCATATTAACTTCTATCCACACCTTTCTTTATCTCCCTTTTCTCAGACCTCAGACAAGAACTAGTCTTGACTCCTGTTTAAGGTGCACTTTCCACCCATTGATGAATTTTGTCCTGACACCCTCTGGAGCCCCTCTCCTATTCCTTCGACCTTTCCCCCTTTAGGTCCTTGAGACGCATTCCATAAACACAGATCAATTTCTCTGACCTTTTAAGACAACAAATCTGTCTTCTCTAATCTGTCCTCTCTGTCTACTCTAATTATTTCTACTTTATTATTTCTTCCCTTTCCCATGGCCAAGCTTCTCGAAAGACTGTCTACTTTCATTATCACTACCTTCCTCACTTCTTGGTCTCCCCCATCACACCAAATCTGACATTATCCCCTAACTTTTCACCAGAGTCACCAAAAACTTCCAACTTGCCAAATTTAACAGATACTTCTCAGTCTTAACCTTTCTTGACCTCTGACCACTCCTTTATTTTTAGAATTGTATTCTCTCTTAGATTCTGAGGTAGCACTCATAATTTTCCTTTTACAAGAAACATTGAGAAGCCCCCACACCACTGTAAGCTAATCCACTCTTAGGATTTCTACTATGCTAATGACTCAAATCTCCATCACTTTAAACTTCTCTCATTAATTCTAAATTTACATGTGCAGCTGCCCACTGGATAACTTTAGTGGAACGATGTAAGGCTAAATTAATGTGTTAGGTATTTCGATTCTGATGTTCTGTGGGGTCTTCATATTCATAATGTCTAAAACTAAAGCTGCCCTCTTTTCCCTCACTCCATCACTCCTTCCCTTCTCCTGTAAGACCTCTCTTGGTCAGTGGCATCGCCATACACCTGTGGCCTAAGCCAGAAACCAGAGACTTATACCTGATAACTTTTGTTTGTCACCAAACCCTGTAAGTTTACCATCCTTAGTATCTTTAGAACCTTTGACCCCTCTCCCTCCCTCATTATTTCTTGCCCAAGAGAACAACCTCTTTGGTCACTCAGGCCCCCAGTCTTGCCCTATGTCAATCCATTCTCTATCAAACAGAAACTTTTATCATCAAAATCCAATCATGTTTATGATCCCTCCTCATAGCCAACAAAGTAAAATGCAAACCCCTCAGCATGAACTACAAGGCTCTTCACCATCTGGTTCTTGCTGCCCTGAATTCTTGTCATGACCCTAAGCTTTACCCAGGTAGATCTGGCCTCCCAGATGTGGCATATCCTCTCACTTAATACTTACTTATGACCATGCTTGGCCAAGAAAATCTGTGATGTTTTAATGGCCTCGGAGACTTGTTCCTTCTTGGTTGTCAGCTCCTCTGCCAGAACCTATTTGGTAGAAATAAAGAGAAAAGCTTCAGAACCTAAAAAAATTGAAGAATCAAAAATCATTTGAAATAACTTTTTTTTAAAGATTTTATTTATTTTTAAGAGAGAAGGGAAGGGAAGGAGAAAGAGAGGGAGAGAGACATCAATGTGTGGTTGTCTCTCACATGGCCCCCACTGGGGACCTGGCCTGCAACCCAGGCATGTGCCCTGACCAGGAACCGAACCGGTGACCCTTCGGTTCACAGCCCATGCTCAATCCACTGAGCTACAGCAGCCAGGGCTGAAATACCTTTTTTAAAAACCAAGGCAAAAACTTAGCTTAGGTCAGATTATTATTCCCAAATGAGCTACATACAGTTCATTAAAAAAGTAGAACTATAAATAAGATGACTTAAGTTTCTTTAAGTCCAGAAAGTTAACATTTACTAAGATAACAATCATCCCTGGATAGCCTATATGTGACTTGCATTATACCACGCAATGCATTATCACATATTATTATATCCAGGAAGAGTCAGATGGACCTTCTCCTTACCTGCTGTTCTAAAATAGCCTTTTCAATGTCTGTCAGTTCTTTGGTCTGCGATGAGGTAGCTTTGCTTTGTGTATTCCTTGCTAGGGTAGACACCCAGCCCAAAAGTTCTTTAACCTTCTCCACGTGTTCTTGTTTTTCCTCTTCTACTACTTTCTAGAACAGGAAATAGAAAAATCAATATGATAGTCAGTTTTATTAGACTGGCCTGACTTCAGACTTCCTAAAATAGAGAAACTAAAGTTACCTAAATCAGTAAGCAGCTAAAGTAACCCAAATTAAATATAATTTACCCAACCTGCAGCACTGTTCACAGATGCCTATACTAATAGCTAAGTTCATCGTATCTAGGTTAAGATCTTTCTAAAAAAGCACTATTTTACACATGGTAGGTACTCAACAATTATTTACTGATTTTAAAAAAGCTCTTCACATATAGTATCTTAATTCATAATTTTCATAATTCTTATATTTACAGATAAAGAGATTAAAGTCTACAGAGATTAAGTGAGGTAGGTATTGACATAAAGGAAGTCTTTTACTAATTTATACAGGCAAAAGCTGGTATGAATAAATGTTTCCAAAAGCATTTTATAAGAGTAGTTGAATATGTGGGAACTTATTTTGCAAAGACACAGAAAATTTTTATAATTATAAAAGATTACATACTCATTATAAAAAATTCAAATAATCTGAAATATGTAATATATACCCTTTAATATAATTTTCCCAGAAATTTGGCATATATACTTCTGAAGTTGTTTGTATGCAAAAAGTGTGTCTTTGTGAAGTACACAGTATTGTTTTTACTGAAACCATAATTATACTCAGTATTCTAACTTGCTTTCTCCCCCCAAACAATATATTATAAATATCTTCCTGTGTCTGTTTACTTAAATCTATTTCATTATTTTTAACAGCTTCATAGAATTTCAATGTATAGAATTTGGATGTTTCCACTATTTCCCTTTAACAAATCATGCTTTATTAAGGATCTCTGTTCACATTCTTCCTTCATACTTATAGTATTTCCATAATAAAGATACTTGGAAGTGGGAGTGTTGGACATAATACAGTCAATCCCAGTAATTAGTCGCAGATTCCGTATTTGTGCATTTATTTACTCACTTAAGTTTATTTGTAACACCCAAATAATATTTGTGCATTTTCACAGTCATTCCCACACATGCACAGAGTGGTGGCAAAACAGTGGTCACCCAATGTTCCCAGCTGAGGTAGAACAGGTGACAAACTGCCTTCTTGTTCCATTTCTTATATTGTAAACAAGTACCCTTTCTGCAGTCTGTTCAGTGCCATGGTTTTCATATTTTTGTGTTTTTTGTTGGCGATTTCGCTGTTTAAAATGGATCCAAGTACAGAGCTGAGGTGCTCTCTTACATTCCTAAGCACAGGAAGGCTGTGATGTGCCTCATGGACATAATGTGTGTTTAATAACCTTTGTTCAGGACTGAGTTAGCTCTTGGCCATGAGTTCAATGTCAATGAATCAACAAAATATATTAAATAAGGAGTTTAAAAAAAAACCACATAAACAAGTTTATACATTATCTATTGACAAAAATGTTGTGACCAGTGACTTGTAGGACTTTATTTCTCCTGGGTGCAAGACTTCAGTACTCACTAACTTAGTGTTTCCAGCAACCTCACAGAAGTAGTATAAATAAAGAAATTCCACTGTTTGTGGACTTTAAATTGTGACAGATACGGCACAAGGTCTTTAATTCCATTTTTAAGATGGTTTAGGACCCAACTGTCCTCACCTCCTCCTCCTCCAGCCGCTGGAGCGCGTCACTGATGTATTTTACATGCTGAGTCGTCAGGGTCACCAATGCGGTGTAGCGAGTCCTCAAGTCCATGAACTACGGTTCAAAAAAAAAAAGTTAGATAAATTACAAACCAGAAGAATAAATTTAAATAGTTGAAAATAAAAGGAAATTCTCATGAAATCACATGCTCAACAGAAAGGTGAGCTATAAATCAAACTGCAAGGCCCAAGGGGCTCTCCTTGAGGGAGGACAGCGGCCCCTGTCATTTCCCCACACTTTCACCTCTTGCGTGATTGCATCTGAGGAGGAAAGCATGCGACGGCGCTTGCCAGGGGATTTCTGCTGTGATTCCACAAAGGCCTTGTATGTCATCAGTTGCAGTTCATAGTCCTGAGAAGGAAGAAATTAGACCACGTTTACATAGGGTTTTATAGCTCACACACATCATGTAGCAGAAATCAGAGCATTTCATTGCTGGAAGGCATTTTGGTGATCTTTGAAACTGAAAGTTACAAACTTTTTCTGTAAAGAGCCTGAATGAAGCTATTGCTCTCTCTGAATGAATTATGCTATCTCTGTCCCAACTACTCAACTCTGCCACTGTAAGTGAAAGCAGCCACAGACAATAAGTAAATGAAACAGCATGCTTGTGTTATAACAAAACTTCTACTTATGGACACTGAGAGTTGAATGAAGTTCCTATCATTTTTACGTGTTACCAAGTATTATTCGTATTCGAATTTTTTAGCCACTTTATGGGCCACGGTTTGCAGTCTGTTTACTGACCATGCTTTTCATCTCATGCATGCGCAGCTGAAGCCCAGAGACAGGAAGTGAACTTCCCTAATTAACCAGTGGATGAGCGACAAAGTCAGGATTAGAATCCCAGCTTTCTAATCACTAAACCAATGTTCTGTCCACGTTGCCACGCTACTCTGTCATGCCCTCTGCAATCCCGAGGGTGCTGCCCTGGTCCAGGCACTCTTCTTCTCTCACAAGACGGGCACAAGAGCGTCTTAGTTACTCTCCTGCTTGTGATCTCATCTCCGATTCATGTGCTTTGCTGCCACCAGAATAACTTTTCTAGAAGATGACCACTTCATACATCTGCTTAAAAGCTTTCAATAACCTAGAGTAAAAATTTCTCAAATATCAACATGCATACAAATCATCTGGGAATATTGTTAAAAATGCAAATTCTGATTTAGTAGGTTGACGATTCTGCATTTCTAACAAGCTCCCAGGTGATATTGCTGGTTCGAAGATCACATGTTGAGTAGCAAGAATACAAAGCAAAGCCAAAAGAACTCAATAAGACCTTTCACAGGTTGGCCCCAGCCTCCTTCTCATTTTCTAGTCTCCGCTTCTTTTGTACCATACTCCTTCTCGCTAACTCAGAATGCCGCTATTTCCTATTCCTTCATTATATGTTCATTCTTCTGTGCCTTTGATTATGCAGTTCCTTTCATACAGAATGTGCTGCTTTCTGTTGTCTACTTAGAAAACTGTTGCAGGAGAAACACATGTAATGAGTTCCTTAAACAACCTATAGAAAAACAATAGTAGTAGTAATAATAATAAAAGCACATGTTATCCTTTACTGAATGTATTTTAGGTTTGTGGCATTGTCCTATATATACAATATCCCAGATTGCTGCTATTTCCATTTTGTAGATATCGCTACAGATAATCAGAGAGCCTAAGTGCTTGCTCTAAGTCTAAAGCCTGACTCAACGCTTTGTGACATCAAGTCTTATTAATTAAAGAAATGTATTCCCTCAGAAACCATGTGTTGGCCATCTACTGTGTGCCTATCGTTGTTCTGAGTGCTACATACATAGTGGAGAACAAGTCAGAAAAAATCTCGCCCCTCCCCTGGATCTTACATTCTAGTAAGAAGGCATATAATAAGCAAATAAATATATAATAATCCCAGGTCATTTTTATTTAAAAATGTTATCAGAGAAACGAGGGGTGGGGTGGGGCAGATCAAGGCCTCATAAACCACGTAAGAATTTAAAATTTTATTACGAGTATGATATGAAGCCATTGGACAGTTTTGAGGAGAATGACATGATCCAATTTACTATGTTTCATCTATTTTAAAGTGCAAATTTCCCTCACATTTTAGTAGCTCTAAAACTAGAATACGTCTATATAGTGTGAAAGGCAATTTGAAACAATCAATGGTATTTGCATAATTGGCAGAGTTTCTTCTTTTTTGGTAGTGCATATTAACAGCTGGTGTAGGAAATTCTATGACATGTACTATGCTCTATACAGGTGAGCTGCTACTGTGTGGGAAAATTGTCTGTGGAACAGGAGCAGAAGGAAGAGACCAGGTCAGAGGTAGTAGAGTAGTCCCAGGAAGATTCTTCACTTGGATATAAACCAGGGAAACGGTGAGGGGGTAGGTAATGAGAGGCAGTCACAGCCAAGACATATTAAAAGATGGAGTCAACTTGTTCAAAGACTGAGACAGAGTTTAAGGCAAAGAGGAATCTTAAGGATGACTCGGGTTTTCTGCCTCAGCAAATAGGAAAGTGGTGATACTATATCCTGAGATAAGCAAGATGGTGAGAAAAACCCAAATATTCTGTTTTTGATATGTTAAGTTTAAGAGGCCTGTGGGTCATCCAAATGGAGACTCCTGATGTCTGGTACCTCTCTGAGCACCCTTAAATGTGGGACCATGAGAAGTTCACCTCTGCACTAACTGAAAAATGGAGCCAGTCTATAGCAGAAGAGCTCTGCTTATTTTTCCAAGAAAACAAAAAAAAGGAACCTAGTGTGACAATACAGGTTTTCCTAAGCTGAAGATCACTTATGTTCCTCTTGGGACATGGTAGAGTTACCTTTACAATAGTGGAGTACTGCTGGGAAAACTTTTGACACTGGTCCAGTTTTGTCTGATTTCTCTCAATTTCTGCAAAAAGATCCTAGGAACCAAAATAACACATTATCATTGTCATCTCCACCACTGAAACAGTTGAACACTTATTAGGTTCTATAGCAGTGGTTTTAAAAACTTAACTGCATTTTAAACCTGGGAAAGAGCATAAAACAGACTACTGGTCCCCTCCTCTAGAGTTTCTGGTTCGGTGGGTTTGGGTTTGAGGACTTGCATTTCTAACATGTTCCCAGATGATGCTCCCAGTCTGGGGTCCACACTTCAAAAAGCACTGTTCTGCCCGGCTGGTGTAGCTCAGTGGATTGAGCGCGGGCTGGGAACCAGAAGGTCCCGGTTTGATTCCCAGTCGGGGCACATGCCTGGGTTGCGGGCCAGGTCCCCAGTGAGGGCCATGTGAGAGGCAACCATACATTGCTGTTTCTCTCCCTCTCTTTCTCCCTCCCTTCTCCTCTCTCTAAAAATAAATAAATAAAATCTTAAAAATATATATTTAAAAAAAAAAAAAGCACTGTTCTAACGATTTTACATATATTATATAACTTCATTTAATTCTAACAATGATAATTTTATGAGGTCAGCTGAACAAATAAGAGACTATATCTGATTTATTGATAAGGAAATAGAATAATGAGAGATTAAGTAATTTGCTCCAGGTCTCGTAGTAAGTGAGCAAACCAGGACTGGAATCCAGGCTACCTAACTGTAATACTAAACAAAGCAAAAGATCCCAAGATACCAATAAATAAAAATTGTTTTGAATGAAATAATTTTCTTCCACTCATAGCTTTCCCTAGGTTTTCATTCTCCCATATTCTAACCCTAGTACAATAAAATTTAATATTAAGAAACAAAATAAACTAAAATCATTTTAATCTGTCCATCAAGTGATTTCCATATATCCATATACACTTACAGAAACTCAGGATTAAAAAGGACTTGACTTTATAGGTTGTCTGGCCTAAATGCAACACCAGTATCTGGAGACCACCCTGCTAGGGGAAGCTTAATTGCTCCTCCATCATCTTCTTTTATGATGAGCTAACCCATCCCACCCAACGACTTCTACCACGCTACTGCTGCACCCGCGCCCGCGCCCGCACCCGCACCCACACCCACCGTCTGCTGGCTAAGCTGCTCCGATAGCACTCTGCTATCCTCTGCCTGGCCTGGCTTCATCATTTCCTGCTGGGCAGTGGTTTCCTCAATCCATTTGATGAGAGTTCCATGGCAGGCTCGGTAATCTCCCAGAACTTCCTGGATACTTTCTAGTTCAGATTGGCTGGAGGAACAGAGAAAAGTTACTACCAAATATCTCGGTGTCAATAAAATAAAGTAAATGAGACAATTCCCTCCTTGGCCTACGTCTTCAGTTGAGCTTGATCGCAGAGGATACATCTTTGTTTGGAAAGAACAGCAACACGACGTTGAGAGTTAGGCATGTACCCCGTGTCCTATGTAGTGTGAAAGGCAATTTGAAACCAGTCTGTGCCCTGCTGGCCCTGGAAACTGCCTAGGGACTGGCATCCCATGATAATCCTTGTCGAATTTTCTACTTAGATTGCCAAGGATTACCAGGGTTGCCAATAAGGTAGTACTGGCTTTACACTTCTGTTCCCTGATGACAGAGTACCTGTCAGATTACTCTAGCTATGATTTATGAATCACTGTAATTTCTTGGGGAGGACAGTGGGGGTTAGGGTGGGTGAAAAATAGTAGTTATTTACTGTTAATTTCAGTAAGTTTCTTATATCACTTTTGTTAGCCTAGCCAGTCTTGGGATGGTAATTCAATTATAGAGAATCAACCCAAATGACCACGAGTTGCTATCTAACTCCTCTCCCTGCATATCTGCCTACCCAGCCTAGCTTCAGATATGTAGCTTTCCATCTTTCCTATTCAAGTCAGTCATCAGAAGTAGGATCTCAAGTTACACAGATAAAAATCACTGAGTTAGCAAATGAAAGGAAGCAAGAAATTCTGCAAAGACCCACTATGAAAATGGTTCATACTCAGATTCAAAGCTAGTAAAACCAGGCCTGAAACTCAGGTTCTGTCCTTGACAGAAGATCACCAGGTCACCTTTCCAGTCTATATTCCAAGACTCTACTGTCATCATGACTTAACCAGGTAAGGCCTGGGACATAGGCAGAGGTGCTACTTAACAGAACTGTCACTGCTGACTTAAAAGCAAGACTCAAGTCTGCTTGGGGGGGGGGGGGAGGGCGGTAGTTCCAACTTCCTGTCACTTATCTTGTCCAGAATTCATAATGTCATTTAATTTCTAACTCCCCATATCAACTCCTGTCTTTAAATAAGAATAGACAGCTATAACTCTGTTTTTTGTTTAAAATCTAGTCCCTGAACCCTCATGGGAGAAAAAGGCAGGGCTACCACTCACCGTGTCTCAAGCTGGGCAATGACCCGGTTCCAACGCTCCTGGAGCTGGGAGCCTTTTTCCTGGTAGCGCTCCAAATCCAGGTTTCGCTCTGGGGTCAGACGACTCAGCTGCTCTGCTACTACCTTGGCCTTGGCAATTTCCTCATCCAGTACTGAAAACACTGAATTCTTTTCCTTCACATCACTAAGCCAGTGCTATAAAAACACAAGCACACAACACAATATTAAAAATATTCCACGCTAAGAATTAAAAAAGACTCAGACTAAGATAGACTACAAGGCACGGTCTAATGTGCATGGCTCCACATTATATCTGTGGTTCAGAAGCCAGACCATATGCCAGAAATGCACCGTCCTCACGCACCAAGGGCTGGCAGTACAATAAAAAGAAACGTGTAAAGAACTTGTGTTTGAAACCTGGCTCTATCACTTATAAACTATGAAACCAAGATAAGTCATTTAGCCAATCTGACTCAGTTTTCTCATTTGTAAATGGAGATAAAAATCCCTTCCCTATCCACCCCACAGAGTACCTTGGGAAAAATCAAATCAAATAACAGCTAAGTGATTTACAAACATACAGCAAAACCATTGATGGTATCCAATTAAGCTATGATTTTACTGAGGAGAAAAGGGAGAAGATAAATAGAAAAGCATAGTCCTTTATATGCCCCCTTTCTTCCCTTCCGCCCTGCACACCCCCTCCCACCCAATTCCCCCTCTTTAGTTCATGTCCATGGGTCATACATATAAGTTCTTTGGCTTCTACATTTCCTATACTATTCTTAACTTCCCCCTGTCTATTTTCTCCCTACCATTTATGCTACTTATTGTCTATACCTTTTCCCCCATTCTCTCCCTCCCACTTTCACACTGATAACCCTCCATGTGATCTCCATTTCTGTGGTTCTGTTCCTGTTCTAGTTGTTTGCTTAGTTTGTTCTTGTTTTAGGTGTGGCTGTTGATAATTGTGAGTTTGTTGTCATTTTACTATTCATATTTTTTATCTTCTTTTCTTAGATAAGTCCCTTTAACATTTCATATAATCAGGGCTTAGTGATAATGAACTCCTTTAACTGGGAAGCACTTTATCTGCCCATCCATTCTAAATGAAAGCTTTGCTGGATAGAGTAATCTTGGATGTAGGTCCTTGCCTTTCATGACTTCAAATACTTCTTTCCAGCCCCTTCTTGCCTGCAAGGTTTCTTTTGAGAAATCAGCTGACAGTCCAATGGGAACTCCTTTGTAGGTAACTGTCTCCTTTTCTCCTGCTACTTTTAAGATGCTCTCCTTTTCTTTAATCTTGGCTAATGTAATTATGATGTGCCTTGATGTGTTCCTCCTTGGGCCCAACTTCTTTGGGACACTCTGAGCTTCCTGGACTTCCTGGAAATCTATTTCCTTTGCCAGATTGGAGAAGTTCTTCATTATTTGTTCAAATAAGTTTTCAATTTCTTGCTCTTCCTCTTGTCCTTCTGGTACCTCTATGATTCAGATGTTGGAACGTTTAAAGATGTCCTTGAGGCTCCTAAGCCTCTCCTCATTTTTCTGAATTCTTGTTTCTTGATTCTGTTCTGGTTGAATGTTTCTTTCTTCCTTCTGGCCTATACCGTTGATTTGAGTCCCAGTTTTCTTCCTGTCACTGTTGGTTCCCTGTACATTTTCCTTTATTTTACTTAGCATAGGCTTCTTTTTTTCATCTAATTTGCAACCATATTCAATCAATTCTGTGAGCAACCTGATTACTGGTGTTTTGAGCTGTGCATCTGATAGGCTGGCTATCTCTTCATCGCTTAGTTGTATTTTTTCTGGAGCTTTGATCTGTTCTTTCATTTGGGCCATTTTTTTTTGTCTTGGTGTGCCCTATCCCCCCTTTCTAGCTAGACATATTTCTCAGTCCCTTCTTCTTTGAGTCCATATTAAAATATATTAAATATGATCATCTGCCTAGTTCAAATGCAAACTTAAAATCAATGTCACACCATCCAAAACAGTATTTCTCCACTAACTCAAAACATTTGGTATACTGTGGGTGGGAGATGTGGCGGGGAGGGCGGCAAAAGTAGGTTTACAATCGTAATAAAATGAATGATACAATGATAACTAATAATTAAATATAAGAACAAACTCTGAGTTTCATGTACTCACAACTGTAAACCTACTTTTGCTCTCCCCTGGAGTAAGTCAACTTCCTAAGAAGCTCAGAGCAACCAACCCGTAATGTAGAGCGATGGGACTCCAGAGCTGAGAGATCTGCTGGTACTGCTTCTTCCTGACTCAGCTTGATCTCATAGCCTTTGACCAAGAGTTCAGCATCCTGAATGCTACGCACTATAACATCGATTGTCTTGAGCCTGTGAGAATAAAATCACTTTTATTAATGCATGCATTTTAAGAGTTGGGGTACAGACCCGGAGCCAAGGAGAGGTTCACAAAACATAACTACCAAAATCAATTTCATCATTACTAGATGATGACAGTTTCATAAAAATAAGAAAGCATGGTACACGTGGTGCCAACTTAAGCCAATTCAAAATAGAGTTATAGGTGGCACTGGACATGCACACATGTAGTAGACTCATGGAGAAAAGTTATAAGGCCAGAAAGCCACTCAACACTATGAATCACCTAAGATCTGTTTCTCCTCAAGGTCATGGGTGAAGATGAGTAAGTAGAGGGAAGAACTTCAAAAACCTGTATTTAGTTTACTTAAAGTTTTTCTTTTTACTCTTTAGTATCCCTTTCTCTTTCTTTTTTTCAGGGTATCTAATCAAACAGAAATGAGGTACAAAAGAGTCCTAACGCTGCAAATCAACTCCACCATTGGCATTTGTTCAATGGAGCCCAAATGAATCCACTCCATACTTGAAACTAAAACCATGGTCTCCTGTTATGGATACATGGTCTTCAAGATCTGCAGTTTCTCTGGATTGTTTATGAAACACTCCAGGTGCTTTTCCTCCTCACCCCAATGGAAAATATTGCCATTTGGACCCGAATTCTCAGCTCACTCACTTATTCAGATAGACAGTGGACAGACCATATACATGGTCCATTTTCTCCACCAGCAGATTGAGGTCTGAGTGCAGAGTTGAAACGCTTGAACCAGATGGGGACTGATGGAGAAAGCTCTTGCATTTGATGGAAACAGCTTCCAAGTCTGACCTCAGGTGCTGTAAATCATCCTGGGTACGCTGTCAGGAACAAGACATATAACGAAGATGAAGGCAGAACTAAAGCCATCTATAAAAGAGTGGTTAAATAAACTCTGAAATCGTACTAAAGGGGATGATGGGGGGAGAATACATGCGAGTAATTTCTGAACAAAATATCTGGACTATTGACATGCCTTCAGGGTAACAACAAAAATATCTATAAATAAATGTTAAACTTCAGTTAAGTTCTTTTTTTTATTGTAGTAGTATAAGTTAGCAATTCCGAAAGTACTCTCTGTACATGTAAGAAGTGAGCAATAAATAAACTTGTTGTGGATAATATAAGTAGGTTTTTCAGTCTTGGGGAAAGAAAGGAGGAAAGGTTAGAATAGCCTGATGATATTGGTTTGGAACCAGATGGAGGTAAGATACATATGAATTCATAGTTTTATGTGTGTCAGACTGATAAATACATTGATCTACCTTTGTGATATGTTTATATATACATACTATACTTCCATATATGTATATACATATATACATGTATATGCATGTGTATAAGCAGGTGTGTGTATAACATAGGAGTGTGCATGTATGTGTGTATGCATATGTGTTATAAGTATGTCTTTTTCTAGCTCTATTTGCTGAGCAGTCCTAGACAATGAGCACACTCAGCACCCAGATCTTCATGGTTTCTAAATAACAATCACCACCTAAAGGAAGTACGACTCCTTGGAGAAATGGCCAACTACAGGGTTGAGGCTGGCTAGGGCAAGATGAACCTGGAATATTTTGTTTTGCTGAGAAGTAATAAAACACTCAAAGAATAATGATGACATGTTAAAATGACATAGGAGCCAGCTTGAAGGGGTTCCCAATGGCTAAATCTGGAATATTTTGAACATCAAAAACAGAGTAGCAAATTATAAACCGTTGAATAAAATAAGAATTCATCAGTTTGTAGTGATATAAAGAAAGAAGAAAGGACAGGAGGGAGGCAAGCCCTTTCCATTTGATAAAATAGAAATTAAAAAATATAAAAGAAATAACAATTAGAAAATCACCTTTTGGTTAACAGTCATACTAATAATTATTCATTCAAGAGTCAACAACAGATGCTAAAACTAGTTGACAAAATAGGATATTTACATAGCCTCAAAGTATCTCCCCACAAAATAATTAGTAATTACAAAGGGGAAAATAGCAACAAGTGATAAAAGTTATCACCAGTAATGGGACAAATCAGCATTACATGCCTCCTGATACTATTCACCAAGGACACAATATCACTTCTGTGGTATTCCACAAATGTGTAAGTTATTTCTAATCATGAGGAAGCCTCAGATAAATATAGAGGGACATTCTACAAAATAAATGTCCTATACTCTTCAATAATGTTAAGCTCATGAAAGATGATGAAAAATCAAAAAACTGTTACAGGTTAAAGAAATCTAAAGATATACAGCACCTAAATGCAATGTGTGATTGCATTTACTGGATTGAATCCTATACCAAAATTACTTACTTTTTTTTTGCAAGGAGGATAGAGTGGGTTGGGGTGCTATCCCAAAAAAGAATTATTAGGATCAACTGATAAAACTTTAATAAGCTGTTATATCAATATTCCTTTCATAATTTTAATCACTGTCCTGTGGAGACTCTCCTTGTTTTTGGAAACGCACACTTAAGTATTTAGGGGTAAAGAAGCATCATTTCTGGAAGTTACTCTCAAGAAAAAAAAAATATTATTATTATGTATATATACACATGTAGAAGAAAATGATAAAATATTAAAAAAAGTTAACACTTGGGGAATCTAGGTGAAGGATAAATCTAGGTAAGGAATAAAAACTTCTGGCCCTGGCTGGTGTAGCTCAGGGGATTGAGCGCGGGCTGCAAACCAAAGGGTAGCCAGTTCGATTCCCAGTCAGGGCACATGCCTGGGTTGCAGGTCAGGTCCCCAGTGGGGGCCACGTGAGAGGAAACCACACATTGATGTTTCTCTCCCTCTCTTTCTCCCTCCCTTCCCCTCTCTCTAAAAATAAATTTTAAAAATCTTTAAAAATTTTTTTAAAAAATAAAAACTTCTGTATATCTGAAACTATTTCAAAATAAAAAGTAAAAAAAAAAGGAACGTTTTTTCTGAAGAGCTGAATATTAACCTTTTTGAAGACTACAGAAAAGTAAAATGCTTCAGTATGAGAATTATAGGTTAATATGATAGGATTCATACAGGCATATTAGATCCCTCTTGGCCAATGAAAATTACACTGCCCTCTCAACCTCCTCCTCAAGCTTAAGAATAATTAAGGAGGGTAAGAAGGAAAAAACGCTTCCTCTCATTAGCCATTTCTTTCCATTCCCTTTAAACTCCCAGATTAAATCTATCATTCTTTTTTTGATGGTAGATTTTTATTAAATGGTAAACGTTCTATGACAGTAAGATCCTGGAGCAAACAGGCCAATAAAAATATGAAATGCTTCACAAATTTGTGTGTCATCTTTGCATGGGGGCCATGCTACTCTCTGTATTATTCCAGTTTTAGTATATGGACTGCTAAAACGAGCACCAAATCTAACAGTCTTCACAGAGCTCTCCCATACCATCCCAAGTAGAAATGTTCTAGTAACACTCAAAATAAAGCAACTAGTACTTGCTGCTTTTACTTCAAGAATACAACCCTACATTTTTATAACATTTTACTTTTCCAGAAAGCTCATTATATGTACTAGATCACTTAATTTTTAGAACAGTTCTGTGACTCACATGTTATCCCCCTTTTATAAGAAAGGAAACTAACGATAAAAGTTAATTTGCTCAGTTACAGAGAAAGTGCATTAGAACCCAAAGTAGAATCTGATTCTTTCCTTAATATTTTTGAGTCACATGACTGACAATAATCATGTAATAGAAAGTAATTACTTATAAGGGATAAAGCAGAGAGTGGAATCTCTACCATGCAGTCTTCAAATATGCAGCCCAAATGCAGTACTTAGAGCAAGTTACTAGTCTGTTTGCCTTCCCAATGGTGTAGAAAACTAATCAATATTCAATAATACACTGGGAGCTGAAATTAAGCTTTTCCACAGGTAAAAGGCATTTTCAGGCTGTAGAGAAATAGGATCGCCATAAATCTATTTCCTTATTTCTTAGGATCCATACTCTCTTGCCACCCAATTCATTCTGAAAGTGTTTACTGTGCAGCCAACACCTACCTTGCTCTTAGGGCTTACCTCTTGCTCTGCAATCCTTAATGCACTGTCCTGCCGGGCATCTTTGTCGCTTCTAGAGCTGGCCGGGGTCTGAATTTGTTTGACTAGCCTCTGTTCACACTCCTCCAGGCGTAGCCGGATATTCTTCAGCTCTGAAATGTACATCTTGGCCACAGTTTCCTCTTTGTCCTCTGTGAATACACAAGCACAAAGACCATTAAGCACCACACCAGAGATCAGCAAACCCAGAAACAACAGATTTACCCTCATGGGGAGGGGACCAGTGGTTCCAGCAGATCTAATTGATATTCCACCAATGAAAGCAAGGCCTTATGTAGGAAACCTTACGCCTGATCCTAAATTCCCTGCATTATATAATGATGTTTAGGACCCAAACATGCTATTTCCACAAGAATATGTAATAGGATGATTAGCAATAAAGACTAAAGCACGGCCTCTTCTTCCATGATCTAAATTCATCTCCAGAAGTGTTTCTCTCTCAAGGTTTTCATGTTGGTGGAGACAGCACTCTCTAGCTCAGATGAAGGGGCTCACAGCACCCTTCAGGGCTCTCATTCTACCAGTACTCTCCTCTTCCCAAGACACACACCATTCTCCATGGACTTTATCAGGTGCTGGAAGTGGGTTTTACAAGCCTCCACTTCCTCTTCCAAGCGCAGATGATCCGCCACTGAAAAGAGCACCGAGTCACGGCTATCCTGCAGAAAGTCTTCATAGTGGGCCTGGAGGGTCTTCATAACTTGGTGGCACTCCCCTGGTGTTGATGACCGAAGCTAGACAGGAAGAGCCAGAGAAATCTCAATAAAATGGGAACATAATAATTTCTCTTTCTCCTTTTTACTGACATTTAACACAGACACAAAATAATACGCAAACCGTAACTGTAAACATGCTGATTTTTCACAAATTGAACTTGTCCATGTAATCAGCATTTAGATTAAGAAACAGGATATCACTAGAATCCTGGAAGCACCCTAGAGCCCCCTTGGACATAACCCTTAATAATGATGAATTCACCACATTCCCTACTACATATACTTATGCAAAAGAAATACTTATCCGGCAGTGAGAAGCAGCCTATGACCTCCTCCCTCTGCCAAGACGACCAAATACGTTATTTATTTTCATCAGCAATTTCCTTAACCATTCAGGCTGCTGTTTCTAGTTCCTAAAAGCCTAAGGCACCTAACCTTGAACCAGACTCTCTGGCTCTATTTTATTCTGGTTGGGTGGGTACAGTCTCACAGGAAAGAAAAAAAGCTCCTTCTGAAAAGAGCTTGCTAGCAGGATGTGTGCCTGGGGTAATGCTTTCACAATTACCTTTTCCAGGTTCCAGGTCTTTATAAGGTCAAGGTCCTTCCTCAGATAGTTCCAGGAAATAAGGCTTTTGGTGTTTACATGTAGCTGATGCCAAAGGGCCATCACCTTCTGATAAGACTGCTCCACTCTAGGAACAACACAGAACCAGGTTATAGCTTTTATAAGGCTTGAGCTTCACATTAGAGACTGTCTAAGGAAAAAGTGTATTCACTTCAGCAGAACTGAGTTTACATGCTGAGAAGAGAAAGGCAATAATTCCAATACTAAAAACACAGGAATTTGTGCAGTACATGGACATGCTGCTATGACTGATTGAACATGTCAAAAGTGCTTTGTGATGTTTCTTAGTACTACCGACATTTTGGCCAAATAATTCTTCGCTGTGGGGCTGTTTTATGCACTGGAAGATGTTTAGCAGCACCCCTGGCCTCTACCCACAAGAAGCCAATAGCGGGAGAGAGCCAATATACTCAAAATATCTAAATCAATAAAGTTATTGGTGAAAATAAAAAATGAGTCTTTTATGTCACAGAAAAAAACTAAACAGACTTTTTGGCAAACCCAATAATTACATAAAAATATCAATTTAAACAAAATTGTGACATATCTACATTTGGAAGGTGGGAAAAGCAGAAGTGTATGCAGGTGTTATATGTAGCAAACTAAGCGTTAGTTAACTAGAGTAAGGAATCAATAAATAATTTCTAAAGTTGAAAAAAATCAGACAATAGCAGGAAAAAAATCACATTATTTAGAAATTGGGAATTAAAGCCAAAAAATGTTCTCAAAAAGTTGAAAATAGTTGACTCTGGGAAGCAGAATTCTGGAGTGGGGGTGGTGGTTGGTAATTTTTATTAAGTTTTTTAGTATAATTCAACTTTTAAAAATATGTACATATTACTCTAGAAACATATATTAAAGAAGAAAATTAGCTGTCACCACAAAAATAAATTGTTTGAGAACAAACTGTTTATAATCAAGAATTCTTTTAAAAAAGAATTATCACTAAATGTATCTTTTTTTTTTTTAAAGATTTTATTTATTTATTTTAGAGAGAGAGGAAGGGAGGGAGACAGAGAGGGAGAGAAACAGCAATGTATGGTTGCCTCTCACATGGCCCTCACTGGGGACCTGGTCCACAAGCCCCGGCCCACAACCCAGGCATGTGCCCTGGCGGGGAATCGAACCAGGACCCTCCAGTTCCCAGCTCGCGCTCAATCCACTGACCTACACCAGCCAGGGCTTAAATATATCTTAACTGAAAATAAACATTTACTGAAAATCTACTATGTGGCTGGCAGTGTAAGACTTGATACCCGAATAGAGAATCTTTCCCAAAAGAAACTTTAAAATTCGGGCACTCTCCTAGCTGGTGTAGCTCAGTGGATTGAGCGCGGGCTGGGAACCAAGCGGTCCCGGTTCGATTCCCAGTCAGGGCACATGCCTGGGTTGCAGGCCAGGTCCCCGTGAGGGCCATGTGAGAGGCAACCATACATTGCTGTTTCTCTCCCTCTCTTTCTCCCTCCCTTCCCCTCTCTCTAAAAATAAATAAATAAAAATAAAATCTTAAAATTCGGGCACTCTGTGCAAGGAGATCATAAATGCAAATTCATCCCCCCATAATTTCTCCAAGGTCAAACAGCAGAGGGGCAGTGCAGAGTGGTGCAGAGTAGCACAGAGCAAAGGTACCTGCTGGCCATCTCAATGGCATCCTTGTTGGGTGGAGGGATGAGGAAGCAGACAGATGGCACCATTGCCTCATTCCCTGTGGGGCTGATCACTTTCCACTTGGTCCTCTGTGAATTATCTTCCAACACACATTCATCATTCTTGCAAATAGTGATCTGAAGAGAGAAATTTACAAATCATCACTAAAGGATAAATCAACAATCCATTATTACCTGGTGCCTGATCCCAAGGCTATGAGTTCCTCAAGAAAAAAATCATTTTCGAGATCTGCCATCACTTAAGAATTCCTGATTCTGACAAAAAGATAACATGTAAAAATAATTACAAGTTGCAGACATCAAATAAATCCAGGAAGCAAGTGTTTCTGAAATGCCTGTTACATGTCAGATAACTCAGTAAATGAAGGGTATAAGGAGGTTGTAAAACCCCAAGAACAATCTCTCGCATATACAACCATTAGAGTAAAAATTAGAGAGACATGGATATTCACAACTTTGCTTTTGTGATATTTCATCCCCCTGCCTTCCTGTCATCCCACCCAAAGTTCTGAAAATGTTTAAGTGTTTGGAATCATCAGTTCCTTCTCTTGGGAGAAAAGTAACCAACAAATCACCCCTATTTTACGAGGGGGGACCCCAAAAACCCCAGAATTATCTTCTGGAGGGTGGGCCCCTTGTAGTACAGGCTTCCCCCTCTAGGTGAATATTCTAGAACCCATCTGTATCAGTGCACCAGTTGGTGTTGTGAGAGGCTGCGTTTGGCTTCAGTGAATTTTTTTTAAGACTAAACACATTTGATGGGTGATTTACAAGCTCACCTGTCCACACCACACTGAGTGTTCAGCAATTTTTCACCAAAAACAGCATGACCCCCATGCACCACCCTCATTATTCACCCTGATCTTGCCCAAAGCAATTTTTTTCCCCCAGATGAAAAAATTCCTCAAAGGGAAACATTTTGCTGATGTGGAAGAGGTGAAGCAAAAAACTGCAGAAGGACTAAAAGGCATCAAAATAGACAAGTTCAAAAACTGTCGTGAGCAGTGGAAAAAAATGCCTCCACAGGTGTATTGTATCAAATGGAGAGTACTTTGAAGGTGACTGAAGTTTAAACATATAAGAATAAATACACAATTTTTTATAAATAAATTCTGGGTTTTTGGGGGTTCTCCCTTGAGTAGACAGAAATGTGCACAAAAAGTTAACTCATTCTTTTGTGTAACAAATATTTATTGAGCCTACTATGCACCTGGCAGTGTGCTAGGCCACTAGAGATAGAAATGGTGAAATAGTAAGCTAACAAACATGGCCTATTAATATACTCCATATATTCTAGTAAGGAATATAGTTACACTACTGTGTGACAAATGCAATGTACCGGGAATGCATGGAAGGGACATGACCCAGTCTTGGCTAGAGAGGTAAAGAAAAATTATTCAGGACTTTGAAGCCACATTAAGGAATTTAGACTTTGTCCATAGAAAGGGGAACTGCTGTAGGATTTAAGCAAGGGAGTAACACTTTTTGTAAATGATGATGCTGGTGTTGGGATAACAAAGGCATTAGCACATGCCTGGGTTGCGGGGCAGGTCATTTGAGGGCCACCAGTCAATGTTTCTCTCACACACTGATGTTTCTCTCCCTCCCCAAATTCTTAAAAAAATGCTTTGAGGAGGCTGATGCAATGATCCAAGTGAAAGAAACTTATGATCTAACTTAGGGTACTAGCAGCAGGGACAGGAAGAAGTACATCTAAGGGATTTTATTTAGAAGTTAGTATTGATTTGGTAGTCTTACTAGCTGTGGGGGGTGGATGAGAGGGGAGGTGTCAAGAATATCTCCCAGTTGCTACAAAGTACCATTTCTGTCACCACTTAGGCAACTGAATAGATGAAGCCAATCACAAAGGCAGGGAGCAGATTATTATTGTAGAGCTGAAGCTTTTTGTTTTTTTTTTAACTCATCATCCGAGGATATTTTTCACTGAATTTTTAGAGAGGAAGAGGGGAGAGAGGGGGAAGGAGAGAGACAAAGAAAGAGAGAGGGAAAGGGAAACGACAATGTGAGAGAGAAACAACGATCCGTTGCCTCCCATTCGAGCCCTGACCAGGGATCAAACCTGCAACCTAGGTATGTACCTTGACCAGGGATAGAACCCACAACCTTCTGATGCAGGGGACAATGCATCAATCAACTAAGCCACCTGGCCAGGGTGAAGCTTTTTTATTTATTTTTTAAATTATATAAGGGATTTGAGCCTATCATTTGATCTTTCTTCATTTTCATGACCCTAACTGAAGGCTTCCTTTCCCCTCCCTTCCTTTCCTCTGGAGCCAGAAGTATCCTTTTCATCTCCTTACCTCGATCTGCCGATAGTCACAGATGGCCTTCACAGAAATGGTGCTCTTTAGCACATGGTCAGGACTGCGTGGCTTTAGCTGAACAATTGTTTTTGATCTCCCAACAAGACTGGCAACAGAACTCTTGGACTGTATAAGCTGTTCCTTTTCATCCTACAAAATGAGAAGAAAATCAAAAAGATACTAATGTGGCTACTCGGGATGACTAACAGAAAACTGAGTGCTCCACTCTCTGAGAGAATGCCATTTCTCAGTTAAATAATCCTTGGTGGAGCCATCTTAGCAACACAAAGATAAAGAAAAAAGGAGAGACTGTTTTTGTCTTCTACCAAGTGTTTTTGTATTCAAATTTTGCAGCTTTTTCCCTATGCCCTTTCAATGAACCATAAAGCCGCATGCAAAACAAAAACAAAAACAAAAACACCCATAAAACAAAAGAGAACTTCTAGCTGCCAAATACAGCTATAAAGCTAGCAGAGGATTTCCCCAAACAAGGTTCCGAGAACATGGAAGTGAAAAACAATAACAACAACTATGCTGTTACGTTGTTGTTATTCAATTTCTCACTGGTAGAAGCCAGGTCTTGCCTTTTGCTTATGAGAAGCTAGAGTTAAGCTCTTTAAAGATTTTTAAAATAATTATGTCTACCACAAATGTTTTACTTTCTTAAATGGAGTCAAACTTTCTCCAGAAAGCTCTTAGCTCTTCAACCAACAATCTACAAATCAATACCGTTGGTGAAGGCATTATGACAAAGGGTTTACCTTTTAGTGTCTTGCTGTGTGAAAGTCATGTAAATTTGATTGGGTTGAAAGCAGTACCATGCAAAATTAAAACTCTCAAGTCTCTGCAAACCCAATTATCTTAAGAACTAATGAACCTCTTATCAATAAAATTGGTAGCAATCTACTGCCAATTCCATTAAAGTAAAAGATTAACCAGGATGTTTCAAGCCCATTTTGAGGTATAAAAACTCCCCAGAAGAGGGTTTTCTTAGGATGGAAGTAGATGTAATGAGAGCAAAGAGTTAATAATGTTAAGAAATGCCATTAAAGAATTAAGAATATGCAAGTTAAAAAAAAAAAAAAAAAAAGAAGAAGAAATGCTTAAATGAACTACCTGTGCCTGTCCCGGGGAGCATGATTGGAAGAAATACAACTTTAACTTATTAGTTAAGAAAGAGGAATGGAACATAGCAGGGTGACAGCCACACTGTTCCGTACTTGGGAGCTGGTCTACCCATGTCATTTTCCTTTCAATAAAGACGTCAATTTCATTTTCCTTGCAATAAAGATGTAAATTTCTGTCTAACCCAAGCCAAACATCTCAAACTCCAGAAACCAAGTGTTCAGCGTGGTAAAAGTTCTGAAAAGAACCAGAAGCCAGGACAGATGCTCCCGAACCTGACGGAAAGCTGAGGACAAGTTGAGGAGCAGACCCAGTTGACTCCATGCCCCGATGATGCCGCCAACCCGATGCCCCTGACCTGGAGAGAGGGAACAAAGCAGCGACCCTCGAGAAGAGATGACAATAATTGCAGAGAAGTTACCCTACAACAGGAAGGAACTCTGTGGGAGGGAGGAGATAACAGCCAAGGATTATTATATTCCTCCTTCATACTTGAAGTACCTCCAAGAGAGACTGTCTAGAGATAACATCTGAAAAGTCCGTTTTTTACCCTTCATTCCAAATTAATTAAACTAAGGGATTATTTGCCCAGGTGAAACACTGAATGTAAACCCATTCGTAAGTTTATAATGCCTGTAAGTATACAAAAAATCAACTAATGTTCACAAATGTGCAAGCCTTGCCCTCAAAAAAGGACAGTTTTTGGTTATTCTGGTTCCCCTAGTCATAATTTTCTGCTGAAATGTGAGAATTCCCTAGCTTCTCATATAGAAAAAATAATTTCTCTATTACAGACATATTTCTGTCTTACTGTGAGATGTACCTTGAGCCTTGCCTTGTCAACTCTGTGTAATATACATTCAATAAATATAAGTAGTCCTGCTGCTGATTTTATTACCAGCACTCCTAAAGGAACAGTTCATTGGAGGAAATAAATGTAAACTTGATTTGGACTAAATACTGGATCCAATACTATTTTTAAAAAATTAAATAGTGCTACATAAATGAACTGGATAATATTGCATTACATCTAAATAAGATTTTAATGTCCTTAATTAAATTCAATTTTCTAATACCTCCTCATTACCAAAGGAAAATTGCCAAGGAGGAAAAATTTGGCTCAGGTGTAGCTCACTGTTTTTTTTTTTTGGTTTTGTATTTAAAATTCTCTTCACATGGGAGAGTAAAAAAGAATTTGATGTCAGTTAATCCCCTTCAACCTTATTTTCCATGCTCTACGTCTCATCTGTGGCTCCAACTACTAAAGTGAAATAGATAGGAACAATGCAAAGAAAGCATGAGCACTAAGTGGCTCAGGGGGAGATGACTAGGCCTTTACTTCAATAACATACCCAAAGGAATCTTATTAGTAACTTCTTTAAAGAAAGAAAGGAAAAAAGGAAAAAGAACAAATTGATTAAACTCTATTTAAATGTGAGCCAAACATTGTAACAATGACCCACTGCCCTGGAGCTTTCAAGGATATTACCAGCCAAAGCTGACAGCGTTTACTGTTTCTCAGAGAAGGTTTCTGTAATCATCCCACTGATGCAACACCCACCATGGAGTCCTGCAGCAGGTCCTCAAGGCGGGATAAGCTGGTATTGTGGTCACAGGAATATTTTCGTTTGATGGAGTCTTGGAGGTTCCTCAAGAATGATTCCAGGTCTCGTGCATCACTGAAGAACTGTGGGGATAAAGGAAGGGGTTCCTTGTGCTCACTACATCTCAACACCAAGATCTTAACTGATAAAGAACAATCCTCCTGTGCAGAGCTGAGAAAAGCTGATTATACTTTCCTGGATGGGTGATAGTTCATTACAAAGGCCACCAAAGTATAAACTGGAGGTTTTATAATGCCATGGCCAGGAAACATTAGTGATGATTTGCACAAAGCCTACTGAGCCCTATGGAAAAGTCAGTCTGCATCATGTCCTCCGAAATCACTGCTCATTCCTCTTGACTTCTGACTATTGACAGCACTTGGCTATGAGTTAAATTTCATAAAAGCCTAGAAGTTGGGTTATCAAGTGTTTTAATTCATTGATATAATTGCAAAATGATCAGGAAGATTGCTTAACTTACAGAAAAACCAAACAGATACTAGTTTATTTCCTCCACCCACCCTTATTTGAAAACAAGTAGTAAATTCTTAATGCTGTGACAGACTGTGACAGACATTTAGGAAAAAAATGGTCCTGATAGTTTACAGGTCTTCCCACCAAGAGATGGAGTCTATTTCTCCTCCCCTTGAAGCTGGGCATGGCCATGAGACTTCC
Source organism: Micronycteris hirsuta (assembly GCA_004026765.1). Taxonomy (NCBI): domain Eukaryota; kingdom Metazoa; phylum Chordata; class Mammalia; order Chiroptera; family Phyllostomidae; genus Micronycteris; species Micronycteris hirsuta. The sequence goes on from PVJI01003241.1 coordinate 118,188, forward strand.
TTTGGCCACTGGCACGTTAACAAATATGACTGCAGAAACAGGTGCTTGTGCGCTGAGGCTTACTCCCTCTCGCTGCTCGTGGAATACAGGCACTCTGAGAAGAAGCCCAGGACAGCCTATTGGATGCTAGAGACTTATATACGGACTTGTACCTTGTTGCCCCAGACAAAGTCAGACATGGACCATCCAGCCCCCAGCCTGTTTGCCAGCTGCCTGCAGCCATGATTAAGCCAGGCAAGATGAAAAAACAACTCAGCTGAGCACAGCCCAAACTGTCAATCCCCAGAAGCATGAGATAACTAAATGATTGTCGTTTTAAGCAGCTAAGTTTTAGGGTGGCGGTTTATACAATAGAAGCTAGCTGACACAGATGAATATTTAACCTCACCTTTCCCATGTATATGCGTGCACATGCGCACACACACAATCTCTTGCCAGAAGGAAAACAAATATCATTCTCATCCTCGCTGACACACACACACATAAACATGGACAAATACAAAGCCTACATACCTGAAAGTAAGCAGTATTCTCTTTTATATGCTGCTCGACACACAAGCACAGCTGCTTCATCCACTGCAACTGGGACTGGACAGCGGCATTGTAAGCCTGCAGTAACCAAGCAGAGAGAGGAGGACTGAGATGAATAGACCCAATATAGATGTGCAATGCTCTCTTCCCAGCACAACTGCTAATGGTAGAGAGGACTGCAGAAGATACACGGAGACACCTGACTGGCAGCTGCTCAATGCTTCCCATAAGCAAGAGGCTTGTCTTTTACTCAACATGGTTTTCTTAGACGGGGTTACACAGCGAAGGACCCTTCTACACTCAGGTGCCAACTAAATGATCTGGCCAGGAAAACACAGGCATAAATAAACTCCTCCTGGATTCCTTCACCATCTCTCTTCTCTGAGCAAAGGCACCACATCAACAAGAGACAGGATGTGTCTGAATAGTTATTTGAAAAAATACGGTCCAAGTCATTTTCCCCACGAAGTTAGGAGTCAACATCTCTTCTTGTTTATTGTAGTATTCTCCTTAGAGCATCAAACAATTTTCAGTCTTTTGGGGGCTGGGACAAACCCAAAACAAATGATCCCAGACACTTCCTCCAGGTCTTTCAGCAGAACAAAGCCTCTGATTTGAGTACTTTTACAACCACCACCTCTGTGCACTTGGCCCTCACACAACCCCAAGTCACACACCTCCACAGTCTGCTTGGCTGGGTGGTTCTCAAGTGATAGCAGCTCTGCTGTATCTTGTAGAGACCGAAACACATCCTGTTTTTCCTCCAGTTCCATTGTCAACTCCTGAAAATTGAATTCAGTTTTATGCAATAAGTGCTATTAAGGGAAGACAAGCAATAAAGAGAAGGCTCTGTTCCCTACCCTACTTTTAAAAAGCCTACAACACTGGGTTAGAGCCAAAATGAGATATATGAACAGTACACGCCAAAGGACTTCGGAGAAGAGCAAAAATGCTGGAATTCCTGGCTAATGATTCACAAAGAATAGGGGACCCAAGCCAGACCTGAGTAAGCGGGAACGCAGAATGAGCACTGGAAGCAGAGAAAGAAAGCGATTCGGCTAGAGTGGCTTGTTCATGCTCACACCCACCTAACAATACCTGACACACCAGTGGATCTGTATCACTGGCTCGCTAGATTCCCTAAGACCATTCCCTAAGCCTGCAGTGTCCTCTTCTGGCTCTAAAGTCTGTTAATATTACAGCCGTGACCGGGTGGCTCAGATAGCTGGAGCGTCATCCCATACAGCAAAAGGCTGCAGGTTCAATTCCCAGTCAGGGCATACACCTTGGCTGCGGGTTCAATCTCCAGTCATGCATACGGGAGGCAACTGATTAATGTTTCTCTCTCTCTCCTCCTTCCTTTCTCTATCTAAACTCAGTAAGTCTATTAACATTACAGAATCCACTTTAGATGGCGGCTCTTCTGTGAGGCTGGGTACTGAGCAGAGGAATGAAAAGTTAAGTTTGGTCTAGTTCCCTCTGAAGCCCACAAGGCTATATTGCTTCTGAAATGACTCAACCTGCAGGCTGCGTGCTGCTCTATCAGCCCGACGCTGCCTTTCTAAATGCATTCTAAATAAATTCTTCCTCGGCCTCGATTTCCTTCTCTCCATATACACTTCATATGCACAGATGCATTAAGTAGAGTCCCTATTTCCATCTAGCGGAATGCAAATCCAGAAACCCAAGCTCTCAGCAGACTAGACCCTCTGTCTCCTTCTGCTGCAATTACATAAATATGACGGGCGTGTTGTGCTAGACTCACAGAGAAGTAATTTTTCTTGGCTGAGATATTGGGATTGTTGTCACTCCAGTCATATGCTAGTTCTTCCTCCTCCTTCTCATTCAACCAAATCAGTTCAGTTGTAGCTCTGGAAACAAATTTGTGCAGGCTCTGAAGGTGCCTTATCCGGAAGCTGGAAGTTTCCTAGACAAAGCGAGGACTACAAGGTTAAACCACCAGCCTTTCATCTATAGAAGATAGCATATTTCACACCAAAGCAAAGAACAACTAAGGAAATAAATTTTCCCTGTCTTTTTAGTCTCTGGGTGCCCCTCCACTGACTCAAATTTAGCACAAGGTTGATACAGGACTCCCAGAGCCCTGGTCAATTTTAGCTACAAGTTGGAACTTCCCAGGCCTTTGTGGGGCTCCCTGGAAAAAGAGCGACCCTGAGCCTGTCCTGCTCTGGGCAGTCTTGAATGACAGGAACGAAGGACACATACAGAAGAGAAGTGCCCAGTCTATTGATCTCAAACTTTACAGTTTTGGCGTCTCAAAGCACATACAGTGACTGCTTTGGTGAAGCATGACAGCTTGGACAGACTCTACTTAAAATTTTCTGGGGCACTGGCTCTGATCCATTAAGAAAGTATTATAATACATATAAACAACTGCATAATAAATGATTTAATCTAATAAACAGAAAATCAAAACTAAGAGCTTTCTGAATTAGGAAAAAGAGTTGTTTGGAGGGAACAAGATTCTCCACCAACAGAACACAGGAGAGTTAGTCAAAACTTACCTTCAATTTACAATACTGTGTCTCGAGTTTTCCAAGAGTTTCAACATAACTAGTATAAAAATTTTGGGACATTTTCCCCTGATAAGAAAGGAATGAAATAAAAATACATTAGAGACCTGGCTGGTGTAGCTCAGTGGATTGAGCGCGGGCTGGGAACCAAACGGTCCCGGTTCGATTCCCAGTCAGGGCACATGCCTGGGTTGCGGGCCAGGTCCCCAGTGAGGGCCATGTGAGAGGCAACCATACATTGCTGTTTCTCTCCCTCTCTTTGTCCCTCCCTTCCCCTCTCTCTAAAAATACATAAATAAATTCTTTAAAAAAAAAAATACATTAGAGAAAGAGTAAGTAAACTATATTTACGGCATGATTTCAGTTATGTAAATATTACGCCTACACATAGGTAGAGATGACTTACTCTGAGAAAACAGAAACAAGGACAACGAATCTCTGGGTCGGATTTTATAGCCTGGAGCAGCACCGCGTGCAGAACAGTTGAGCAGGGTGAGTACAACTGACAGACCTCACTGCCTTGTGCTTCCAGTAATTTGGAGAGGTTTCAAAGAAAAACCCACGTTTGATGATTCCCAAATCACTCAACTGCTTTTTTGAAGGGGAGAGGTGAAATACGAAAAACAAAACAAAAACAAAACCAGGAAGGTAGGATGAGCAAGGGAGCAGTGAGACCGAACAACTTCTGTGTACAGCTCTCTCCTGCAGACAGAAGGTGAGATGGATAGAAGATGAACTTACGAAGCAGAGGCCTGAGTTTGAAAACTGCGGCCACCACTTACTAGTGTTGACCTTAGCTTTCAGTACCACTTTTCTTTCAGGGGCAATAAAAAAAGAGTTAATAAATAAAGTACCTTTGTCACAAGGCTATTTCAAAGAGCAGAAAGACACTCCATATGAAAAGTGAGTTTGTGTGAAGTGCTGCTCATGGTTACCATGCTTTTCTTAGAGACAGCTGCGCCGTGCACACTGTCCCCGCCCCACCGCCTGTAACGGATTCTGACTGCCACACACCTCGTACAGCCTGGCCTCTTTGACACTTGAGCCCAGCTCTTCCACACTGGTATGAATGTGCTGCTGTGTTTCCAGCTGCAACTCCACACTAGGCAGGTCATTGCCCCACTCTGCTCGCTCCAGTTTCATCTGAAAAAGAAAAAATACATATATAATAACTCACTGCTAAGTTGGCAGAAAAAGAAAATTGTCACAATCAACATTTAGACAAGGGGACAGGGGTAGAGAATTGGACAAAAGGACATCTAAACCATCTCCATCATGGTCTCTTACAGGAAAATATGCCACAATCATCCCCAAGGAGCTGGAGACTAAACCCCGCCTGCCAGCTACAGCAGTAGAGGAAGCATTTTGCTGCTGCATTATGGGAATACACTCCTAAATTTACCAAACAGGAAGGTATTCCCACAGGCTGAAGATGATTAACTTTATATTTCAGACATTTCCATTTATGGAGTCTCTTCATTTCACAATCAGAATGGATATAAGCAGAAATATCTGAAAATATTAAACTTCATTCATGGCCTCAACTATAGGCCAACGAATTTTAAAACATTAGCTTGTCTTTGAATATTTGTAATTATTGGTACACAGGGAATCCGTCATCAGGAAATGAGAAGAATCTCATATAAACAAAAGGGTTAGAAGGATAAAAAGGACAATACTGAACTTGAACCATTATCCTGGAATACATGTGAATAGTGCCTCCTAGGAATGTAAAGTACAGCATAGAGAACACAGTCAATAATATTATAATAACTACGCATGGTGTCAGATGGATCCTAGACTTAATGGGTGATCTGTTATACATAAGTTATACATAAATATGTAATCAACTAGGTTGTGTACCTGAAACTAATATGGTATTGTTATATCAGCTGTAATTGAAAAATTTATTTTAAAAAACATGCCCCTTAGAACTATAAACAAAGAAGCCTTGCTTAAATGTAAGAGTTGAGGCCAAACACAAAAAGCGAGGAGTAAGTTTCTCTGCCAATGAAGAAATTTCAGAAAAGATAACTGAGATTTACAGATAGAGACTGCAACTTCTCCCACAAGCTCCCACTTAAAGAGTACGGATAGCTGAAGAGAACAAATTTCCTAACAGCTTCAAATTAGAAAACTCTGTGCTGAGTGGAATTCTGAGAATGTGAGCTGATTCTCTCCATTTAAAATTTAAGGAGAAGGGGGTCTGGGTCCTAGGCAGCATCCATAATTAAGGGAATTCATACAACTGGGAAGAGAGCAACGTGGTCCTCTTAGGTAGGCTGCTGGACCCCGCAAACCTCAGAGCACTGTGGAAGCATCTGGAACACACACTCGCCTGCATTTCCTCTACCCAAGACAGCAGTTCATACACAAATCGGAGGTTGCCTTCATCTTCTGAGGAAGATATAGACACAAGTTCAGCCCGAGTCATAGGCTTTCGGAACCAGGAGGTAGAAGAAGAATGGGTTCCCTTGGTCAAGGGTTCTGCTTTCAGATGAGAAGTGGTTAAAGTAGAGGGTGGAACCAATTCAAGTGAAGTAAAATGGCCCTTCCGATACAAGTTTGTGCACTCTAGACGCAAGGTGACGAGCTCATCCTGCAGACGCATAACCCTGAAATGGAAGAAGATAAAGAAGGCAGAGACTTAAATTTGTAACATACTTTTAAAAATAAAATCTTCTCTATCCATTTAACAAGGATGACGTAAAAATAAAAATAAGATCCTATCAGAAAAGAGTTTTAGGGAAAGCAAAAGTGTTAAATGAGTGAAAAGTGGTATTATTAACATCTTCATCGAACAGACTTGTCTTTGAGGCAAACACCAAATTAAGTGTTAACTGGAGAGCAGCAAACTAATACCCACTTACATAAGTCCCAGATGGCATCATAGAATACATAATGACTAGGGCGTCCAGAGATGTCTCAGTCTGGGCTCTGTACAAACTACGTGACTTCGATGATTCTCACGCCTCTGTGGGTCTTGGTTTCCTCCTCTATTAAATGACGCACTGGGTCACCATATCTAAACCATATCTGGTAGCACACCCCTCCCTGCAGGTCACTCTGAAATATGTGGGGTGTTATAAGATGACACAACGATTAGGAAACCCTACAGGTTACTTAGTGTCAGGGCCTGCAATAAGAGGAAATTGTCCTTCACCAGAAAAATATTCCTGCTAAAATACGTGTAGTATTCCTACCGAAACATTGATCCCTAAGGTTCAAGTTACAAGATTCAGTACCTGACTCTTGAGCCATGAGCCTCAGCAGGAAGCAAACCCTGTGCGAGTCCCATGCTCCTCACCTAAAAGCCAGTTCTTCCAGCTGGTAATAATTTTCATCACGCAGGATCTGGAGATCCACCTGCAGCTGCCTGATAAGACCTTCACATTCCTGAATGTACATGATGACATCTGCCTCGCACTGAACAGGTTGTCCTGACTCCAGGTGAGCAGCATCCTGAGCGAGAAAGAGAAAGTAAGAGCGAGAGAATTCCCATTGTTCCCACCCACTAGGATGGGGGAGCCAAGGGGCCCACTGCAATTCCATGAGTAAGCAAGTCGCACAGCTGGATTCCTCAAATGTTAACTTCGACGATTAGAGTGCAGGGTGAGAAGTGGAAAACATGTGACAGAAGACGTGAGACAAAACAGTCAGACACTTACAGCCTGCAGTGTATTCTTAGCTAGTGTCAGTTTTTCTTCACAGTTCAAAGCACCATTCTGGATTTTGTTTGCAATCTGTAGCAGCAATTCCAGCCTAAAATAAGATCAAAGCCATAGTCAAGTGCAGGGCCCCAAGTACCCCAGGATGTCGTTTTTAGACCCCCCGCAGGCTCTGGACCCACCTCTCCACAGCTGGTCGGAGTGACTTTTCTCGCTCCAGCATCTCGATGATGAGTTTCCCCCACTCCTCTTCTACATCGTTAGGGTGATAACCCTGAGGCAGCTTGATTCGGCCAAACTCAATCCACACCTAGAAAACCCACAGATACGCTTTTAGTCCAAAACACAGCCATGACCTCAGGCCCCCGGTTTTAATTTACTCTTTGCACATATTTCTTGCTTCTTTACCCAGCCATTCAGCCGTTTTTCCAATTGTCTAATAAGAGAAAACAGTGGAATATTTAGCAGTACCTCACCTTGAGGTGAGAGCAAAATAAACACCTCTAAAATACAGGGACTATTTGCTCTAACTCCTTCCATTCTTTCTGCATTTTATATAACTCCTCCTATCTTCTCATAACCCCCATTCTAGAAAGGTCAAATGCCCATCTCTACAGCTTCAAATTCTCTAAAAATCAAAATGTGAATGGAAGTCTCTTTTCTTTCCATCCCAAGGAAACACTTAGCTTCCTTCTAAGAAACTGGAAAACTCATCCACAAAATTCTGAATTTCTGAATAAATGAATTTCTGGTTTCTGAATAAATGTATGTTACTTTTCAATAGGCCCTTTAAGAAATACAGATGGTTGCAATTGCTGTTAATGCAGGTTGGGAGGAGGATGCCAGGGATCTAACATGGTCGTGACCACAGGGCAAACTAGCAAACCCTAAGTCCCAGCAAAGGATAAGCTTCCTTACCTCCAATAATTTATATAATTCCTCAATTCTTCCTTTTTCTCTCTCCTTGGCCAGAATTTCTGTTTCTTTGAAGTGTATATACTGGTTATAAAGTGCCTAAAAAATTAATATTTGGTAAATGAATGAGTAAACGCAAGCAGCCTGGCCCAGTTTTTGATACTCCCGCACCTAGAAACAAGCAACGAGAAGCTCTGAGACTTACTCCTTAGAATGAATTTATAAAAAAGCAATGATTTTACCTTTAGTTCAACAGGGTTCTGGGGAAAAGATTTATCTGACATCAGTATTGTATGCTGTTTGATCCAGGGAATGAGGGAGTCCACTCGGCTTTGGTATTCTTGCCACCTGGAGTCTACCTCCTAATGTCAAAAGGTAAACATCACACACCTTCTGATTAGGAATACACAAAACAAGCACAGAAGAAAGTAACTCAGGCCACCCAAACTACATAAAATCCTTTTCAACTGCCTACCCAGCTGTTCAGTTTAACGCTCAGAGTCCCAGTTTCAAAGCTCCTCAAGGGCTCCCAAGATGGGATTTGATTTCCTGACACCTAGAATAGTCTAGGTTGGATGCTACAAAATTAGTGACAGACTCATTCCCAGCGACCAAGGACAATGACCGCTTATAAATATGATGTAGATTCAGTTTGCTCTGTATAAAAGTGCTCTGTATACAATGAGCACGTAAGAAATATGGTCTAATCAATACATTCCACCCAAACAAAGTAAAGTAGAAAGTGTTTTTAGAAAGTGTTCTTTTACCGTAGCACTGATCCCTTCTCCACCCTCAGGGACTTTAGGGAAGGCATCATAAATCGAAGACACATAAGTGATTACAGACTTTTCATCTGGAGATGGCACATCCACATCTGAGAGAAAGGGTAAGAAATTTCTTAGTAGAACAAAGGAACTAGCCAGGAGAAGGAATAGTGACTATTGCCAAACATACTTAACTTCAGACAGCTCTTACCTTCTGCATCCAATAGCCGGGTGACCCCCAGTCTTTCTGCCACTTCGAAAGCCTGTTCCAGATTCTCTCGGTTACTCTGGATTTGTACCCTCTCCATGTCTATCAGATCGGGTCTGTAAAAGTCAACCAAGGCACATGAAAGGCCACTGTCTACATGCCACATGTGAGTTCACACAAAGAAAACCTCTTAAAAATACCAGAGCTAAAAAACAGATGGACTCAGAGAGAAAACAATAGGTTTAGAAAGGTTCTAATTCCATTTTTTTTAAACATTTTTTTAAAGATTTTATTTATTTATTTATTTTTAGACAGAGGGGAAGGGAGAGAGAAAGAAAGGGAGAGAAACAGCAATGTGTGGTTGCCTCTCACATGGCCTGCAACCCAGGCATGTGCCCCAACTGGGAATCGAACCGGGACCGCTTTATTCCCAGCCCGCGCTCAATCCACTGAGCTACACCAGCCAGGCTCCATTTTTATTTATTTTTTTAAAAATATATTTTATTGATTATGCTATTACAGTTGTCCCATTTTTTCCCCTTTATTCCCCTCTGCCCCACACCCCTCCCCATTCCCTGCCCTTTAGTTTTTGTCCATGGGTCATACACATAAGCTCTTTGGCTTCTACATTTCCTATACTATTCTTAACCTTGCCCTGTCTGTTTTCTACCTACCATTTATGCTACTTATTCTCTGTACTTCCCCCCCCTCCCCCTCCCACTCCCCTGTTGATATCCCTCCATGCCTTATATAAATCCCTTTAACATTTCATATAATAAAGGCTGGGGGATGATGAACTCCTTGAACTTGACCTTATCTGAGAAGCACTTTATCTGCCCTTCCATTCTAAATGAAAGTTTCGCTGGATAGAGTATTCTTGGATGTAGGTCATTGCCTTGGTATATACTTCTTTCTAGCCCCTTCTTGCCTGAAAGGTCTCTTTTGAGAAATCAGCTGACAGTCTTCTGGGAATTCCTTTGTAGGTAACTGTCTCCTCCGCTCTTGCTGCTTCTAAGATTCTCTCCTTATTTTTATCTTGGGTAATGTAATTATGATGTGCCTTGGTATGTTCTTCTTTGGGTCCATCTTCTTTGGGACTCTCTGAGCTTCCTGGACTTCCTGGAAGTCTATTTCCTTTGCCAGATCAGGGAAGTTCTCCATTATTTGTCCAAATAAGTTTTCAATTCCTTGGTCTTCCTCTTCTCCTTCTGGCACACCTATGACTCGGATGTTGGGATGTTTAAAGATGTCCTGGAGGTTCCTAAGCCTCTCCTCAGTTTTTTGAATTTTTTTTTAATTATTTTATTGTTGTTCACCTACAGTTGTCTGCATTTACCCCCACCCCCAACCCCAGGCAGACCCACCTCCCTCCCTT
>PVJI01003242.1:0-29215 GCA_004026765.1 Micronycteris hirsuta
CCCGCGGTGAGCCTGTTATTGTAAGGAGGGCATAGCCTTGGGGATCCCCTGGGCAGGGAAGTTCCCGGTAGTTGTGCTGTGACATAGCCTCTGGGGGCGGGACCTGAGCGCACAATGGCGCCTTCTCTGCTCTCCGCACCCACACCACCTCCTGCAAGCAATTCGAGCCCCTCTGTGCTGGCTCCGGGGGTCGCTCTGGGGTCAGTGGACGGGCTGCACAGCTCCAATCCCCTGCGGGTCTCCCCAGCGAACTCTCCTGTGAGGCTGGTTGTTCCTCCCGCCGCGGACTCCCCCCCACAGGTGCTCTCACTCTGCGCCGATGGGTTGCGCCCTGCTTTCTCTCCTGGTCCGTCTGCCCGCGAATGCGGACCTGCCCAGTCCACCAGTCTCGGCCCTGCTGGGTCCGGATGAGCCGGGCGCTGGCCGCGCTTCGGTCAGGCACCCCCGTCTGGGTGTGCTGCAGCCCCGCGGGGACCGCCCCTCCAACCGCCGTCCTGGGGTCTGCTCACCAGCTCGCCGCGGGGTCGCCTAGCGCTCTCCCTCCGCCCTGCTCCTCCCGGCTCACCAGACTGGACGAATGTATCTTCTTTAATTCCTTGGTTGTCGGACTTCCTCTCAATACGATTTTCTGTCAGATCTGGCTGTTCTTGGTTGTGTAAATTTCTGATTTTTTCCTTGTTTGGTTGTGCGAGGCGGTACGGTGCATTCACCTATGCCACCATCTTAGGAAGTCCTGAAGCAGTGTTTCCTGTGAGGTGAGAAGCAGGTAAGGTGAGTCCCGCAATTGCTCCAGCTTACTGTCTAGGAAGAGTTTCCAGGCCATAGCACTCAGGCGGAGCCTGGCAAACTGTTTGGGTTAAGGAAATAGAGAAGGATGTTCAGGGAGACCAAAGCAACTATAGTGTGCAGGAGAGTCTGGGGGAGGAGAGAGCTGTGCAGATAAAACTCTGTAAGTCTGCAGAATGTTCTTGTTAAGAATTGAGCTGAGCTCTGGCCTGGCAGGTCAGTTGGTTGGAGCGTCATCCAGGAGACCAAAAGGTCGCCAGTTCGATTCCTGGTCAGGGTTATGTGCCTAGGTTGCAGTTTGGTTCACAGTCGGGGAGTGTGCGGGAGGCAATCGATCAATGTTTCTCATGCAGCTGTTTCTCTCTCTCTCTCTCCCTCCCTTCCTCTCTCTAATCAATAAGCATGTCTGTGGGTGAGGATAATAAAAAGAATTCAGCTGAGTACTGATCAGCACAAGTGTGAGAAACCTACCTGAGAGAATTAGAAGTAACAGGACAAGGCTGGGACCGTGCCCATTCCCACTGGTCAGACTGGAAAACCTCGTGATTCATGGAGCACGGGGTTGTGTCCACAGAAAGGCCCTGTTTCAGTAGTGAGGAATGAGTAGCCGCAGATGGAGCACTTCTCAGGACCCTCCCCAAATATCATAAAAGCAAAACCTAAAAGGATCAAACTGTTTCCAAATAACTTAACTGTATCCCAGAAGTAAGCTCAAGAATATATTAAAGAAATACAAAAATATCTAATACCAACAAGGTAAAGTTTATAACGTCTAGTATCCAATAAAAATTGACCAATGTGCAAAACAGCAGAAAATATGACCTATATAAAAAATTGTGGCCTGCCCTGGCTGGGTGGCTCAGTAGGTTGGTGTGTCCTACCAAACCTTTGGGTTGCGGGTTTGATTCCCAGTCAAGACACACACCTAGGTTGCAGATTCCATCCCCGGTTGGGGTGTGTACTGGAGGCAACCAATCAATGTTTCTCACATCAATGTTTCTCTCTCTCTCTCCCTAAAATCAATAGACACATGCTCAGGTGAGGATTGAAAACAAACAAACAAACAAACAAACAAATAACAACAACAGCAGTAAACAGTGGCCTCATCCCTGTCAGTAGAGGCCAAGTGAGGAGCATGGACTTGGTGGCCAGAACAAGCCTTAGCCATCCCCCATCAACCTGGCTACCGTTTCTGCAGCTCCTGTGTGTTTGAAGAGCAGTGCCTGAGAAATAACACTTCTCCAGTTAGCAGTGATCAAAGTGATGGTCACCAAAACTGTCCTTGAGACTGAGTTCCATGCAAAAGAGAAATAGAAAGAGGTAATTAAAATTCTTTTAAAATCATCTGACTTCCCCTGGCTGGTGTGGCTCAGTGGACTGAGCACCGGCCTGTGGACCGAAAGATTGCCAGTTCAATTCCCAGTCAGGGCATATGCTTGGGTTGTGGGTCCCCAGTTGGGGGCGTATAAGAGGCAACCGATCGATGTTTCTCTCACACATGGATGTTTTTCTCACTCATTCTGCCTCCCCTTCTCTCAAAAAATGAATAAATAAAATATTAAAAAATAAAATCATCTGAGTTTGATTGTAAATTAACTGTATGTTCCAAAACTTGGATAAATTGTTATCTCAGATGGCCGCAAAGTGCCTTGCATTACTCCTGTATTTCCAATTGAAAGAAAATATAACATTAAATAATTCCCGGGTTGCTTTTTTTTCCAAAAAAATCTTTCTGAATACTTTGAAAGTGATAAAGTAGTATACTACTTCTGGACTCTTACTGTGTAATGAAAGAAATCTTTAAATATACATGTTCACAAAACCCAGAAATTTTAAAGCAGTTTCTGACTCCCTTTGACACTGTTTCTGAAGTCTCTTCTAATTCTTTACTTTCTCAGCATTTTGAAAATCTCCAAGACACTTCTAAAATAATAAGCAGCTTGATATGTTTCCTGGAATTGCTTGAAATTCATGTACCTTCCAGAACCCATCTGGAGTTACCTTTCACCTGCCAGAGGATTTTATTTTTGAAAACTTCTTGTGTTCTAGACATTATTACCTGGCCTATTCAGGCTTTTGTCAAAAGGAAGTTCATTATATTCATTAAAAAGTACCTTTTCTGGAAAGTGGGTGAAGACCTTTGTTGGGGATCTGCCCCTGTCTTCAGACACCAGATTATCATTTAGATGTGGACTAGTTGGCTTTAGCTGATGCTGTTTTGCAAGCTGTGATCTGGGCTTATTGAGGACATTGTTTGTCCATGGAAAACCTTCCTGCTTTGGAGGTGGTGAAGTTCAACCTGGATGTGAGCATAACTGGTCTCAATCACGTGGTCCTTAGAGCAGTGAGCTTAATTATCATTAAATCCTCAGAAATTAAGTTTCAAAATTGTGCTTGAGCAAAGGAAGTGAAAGTTGCAAGGAGGCACCCTATCTTTCTCGGCAGGGGTGGTGTTCCCCAGCATGACTCCTTTATGATGTCAGTGAAGGCCATGTGGGAAGCTGGAACTCTCACCCACACTCAGCAATAATGAGATGCGTCTGTACTGAATGTTTGTCAATGGAGACCAAATGGGGAACATGGACTTCCACTCCCACCTGGTGGTAATGAGTCAGCTACTCCTTGTTTCTTTTCTTTTTTAAAAAAGATTTTATTTATTTATTTATTAGAGAGAGGGGAAGGGAAGGGAGAGAACCAGCAATGTATGGTTGCCTCTCACATGGCTGGCCCTCACTGGGGACCCAGACTGCAACCCAGGCATGTGCCCTGACTGGGAATCGAACCGGGACCCTTTGGTTCCCATGCCGTGTTCAATCCACTGAGCTACACCAGCCAGGGCAGCTACTCCTTGTTTCTGATGGCATGGTGTCAGAAGTAGCTTGCTAAAACAGAAACTTTAAATAAAATCTATAGTCATATAAATTCCAAAATTTCCAGGATATAATAGAAAGTCATTAATTATGTCAAGAACCAGGAAACTCTCAACTTGAATGAGAAAAAAACAGTCAATAGATGCCAACATTGAGATGATACAGAGATAGACAAAAATTTCAAAGGAGCTATTATAGAAATTCTTCAATGAGAAGTTATAAATATGCTTACAACAAATGAAAAGTAGAACATATCAGTGAAGAAACCGAAGATATAAAAAAGAACTAACTGAAAAATGACCAAAACTTGAAAAACTAATGACTAAAATTTAACTAAATTTGACAAGAAACATAAACCTAAAGATTCAAGAAATCAGTGAATCCCAAACAGTGTAATCTGAAGTAAATCACAGCTAAGCACATTGTAGTCAACCTTCTGAAAAGTGAAACAAAGCAGAAAGAGAAAAATGGCCTGTTGCCCCTGCGAGAAACGATTTGAGTGACAGCGGTTTTTCTTAAGAAACCACTGAGACTAGAAGGAAGTGGCAAAAACATTTTTAAAGTGCTAAAAGCAAAGAACTGTCAGCCTAGAATCCTATATTAAAGTAAAAACATTATTCAGGAATAAAGGGGGACATCCAGACATTCTTAGATGAAAAAAAACAAAGAGAATCTGTGGCCAGCAGACCTACCCTACCCTAAAAGAATGGATGAAGGAAGTGCTTGAAACAGAAAGATAAAAGGAATCTTGGAAAATCAGAAAGGAAGAAAGAACTATGAGAAAAATAAAAACATAACCACAGCTGTCCACCATTTGAAAAGATCATCACAGTGCTCATAAGATAATCCAAGAAGCTATTTAAGAATAACATACTACCTTTTAAAGAGACTCATGCCTCTGGATGGAGAGCAGGATGACAGCTAATGGGTGGGGGACGGAGAGAAGAGAGGGCGGAGGGACTGAGCAAAAAGGCAAAAGGACTCATGGGCATGGACTACAGTGCGGTGATTGCTGGGGGGAGGGAGGTATAGCGGGGCTTAAGGGTAATGGAAAAAATACGATAAAGTAAAAAAAAGAAAGCAGAATTCCCTGGAAGAAAAAAAAAATAGGCCAGTGCTCATTCTCAACGGTGATGACTCAGGCAGAAACCCAGGTGAGAAATTCAGGCAAAATTCCAGGTTGATTTACTCATCTAAGATATTAACACTGAATACAAACCATTTTTATGATGCTGTAAGTTTCACCGTTTTATAGATACATGTCTTAATCATCATGCATACCATTTTTTGCTGCTAGTTTTGGTAAACAGAATGACTATTTTCACATGATATGAAAATGCTAGATTGTCAACAGCTTCTCTGGGGCTTTGTGGCTTGCTGTGACCTCTTTGATGATTTCATCATTGCATAGCCATGTTAAAGTATCACGATTTAGCCAAATGTAATTTTCCAGGCATTTCTAAGCCAGTTTTTCCTGCTTTCTGATGTTCAAGATAGAAATGTTATTTTATAAACAAACAATACAAAATAATGGAGATGCCAATTTGTAAACTGAGAATATTTTATATGCATAGATTGCACGCTTTAGCATTTCATTGCAACAGTCAATTGCACATGTAATCATAGTTTTTGAGTAGTTTGGTTCAGTATTTGGCCCTTGAGAAAATTGGTTTTTGTTTGTTTCCATCCAGTATTCTTTTTTTAAAAAAGAGCTTACTTTAATTTCATAAATTTGAAGCTTTGAACTTGCTCTTTCTTTTCCTATATTGAATTCCTTTTGAGGTTATAAAGCTTTTAGGAACAGAACCAAATAATTCCTTTATATCTTTGTGCTGTTTAATAATTTTATGAACATTCTATGCTATTCTATAAGGGAACTCTTAGTTTTTCATTTGCTCATATTTTCTTTATCCATTTGTATCTTTGAGTAGATAAAGGACATAAAGTATGAAATGTTTTTATAATACAATAAATTAAATGCACTACTCTTGATTTAACTATGATTAAAAAGTCCATAATAAGAAAATAACACCTTCCCTGGCTGGTGTGGCTCAGTGGATTGAGTGCTGGCCTGCAAAACAAAGGGTTGCCAGTTTGACTCCTGGTCAGGGCACATGTTTGGTTGCAGGCCAGGTCCTCAGCTGGGGGTGTGTGAGAGGCAACTGATCAATGTGTCTCGCACATCGATGTTTCTCTCCCTCTCTTTCACCCTCCCTTCCCTTCTCTCTAAAAGAAAATAAATAAAATCTTAAAACAAACAAACAAACAAACAAATATCCTTCCCCCAAATGGGCCAAATATTTGAATTGCCACTTAATCAAAGAAGACATGTGGATGGCAAATAAGTATATGCAAAGATGCTCAACGTCATTGAGCTTTAGGGAATTGAATTGCAAATTAAACCACAATAAAAGACTACTGCTTTTCTATTAGAATGGGTAAAATTAAAAACACTGGCCATACCAAGTATTGGCAAAGAGATGGACCACTTGAAACTCTCATACATGCTGGTGGGAATATAAAATGGTACAGCTATTTGGAAAACAGTTTGAAAGTATCTTAAAAATTTAAACATATACCTTCCATGTGATCTAATCATTCTATTCTAAATACCCCAGAGAAGTGAAAGAATATGTCCATACAGAGAGTTTAGATGAATGTTTACAGAAGCTTTATTTGCAATAGTAAAAATCTTGAAACAACCTGCATGTCCATCAATAGGTGAATGAGTAAACAAATTGTGAGATATCTACACAATGGAACACTGCTTAGCAATGAACACGAGTGTAGTATTCATACATTCAGCAGCATGGATGAATCTCAAAATGCTGAGTAAAGAAGTGAGACAAAAAAAGAGTACTATATATTATAACATTATATGTATAAATTATATAAAATCCAAACTAATCTATAGTAACAGAAATCAGATCAGCGGTTGCCTTGGCATGGGGACAGGGATTTAGAGAGAGGAATTACAGGAAAACTTTTGGGAGTGATGGATATATTCATTACCTTGATTGTGGGAGTAGTGTCATAGGTGTATCTGTATGTAATGACTTATGAAATTGTACACTTTAAATTATATATCGATTATATCTCAATAAAGTTGTTTTAAAAACTTAAAAACCATCTCTAGGAGGATTATGGGATATATCAGTCACATATTAATTGGTTTTCTATTTTTACATTTTTAAATAAAAATTTTTAAATAATATTTTATTGATTATGCTGTTACAGTTGTTCCAATTTTTCCCTTTTGCCCCCCTCCACCAAGAACCCCCCGCTCCATCAGGAAATGCCTCCATCATCGTTCATGTCTGTGGGTCATGTGTATAAGTTCTTTGACCACTCCATTTCTTACACAGTACTGCAGATTCCCATGGCTATTCTGTAACTACACATTTGTACTTCTTAATCCCTTCATCTCTTCACCTCTTCCCCCGGGCCCCTCCATCTGCAAACATCAAAACCCTCTCTGTATCCATGATCTGTCTCTGTTCTTGTTCACTTAGTTTGTTTTTTAGATTCAATTGTTGATACAAATGTAATTATTGCCATTTTATTTTTCTTAGTTTTGACCTTTTTCTTAAATGAGTCCCTTTAATATTTCGTATAGTAATGGTTTGGTGATGATGAACTTCTTTAGTTTTATTTTTTTATTTTTTTATTTTTGTCTGGGAAGCTCTTTATCTGCCCTTCAATTCTAAATGATAGATTTGCTGGGTAGAGCAGTCTCAGCTGTAAGTCCCTGCTTTTCATGACTTTGAGTATTTCTTGCCAATCCCTTATAGCCTGTGAAGATTCTTTTGAGAAATAAGCTGACAGTTTTATGGGAACTCACCTGTAGGTAGCTAACTGCTTTTCTCTTGCTGCTTTTAAGATTCTCTCTTTATCTTTAAATTTTGGCATTTTAATTATGATGTGTCTTGGAGTGGGCCTCTTTGCACCCATTTTGTTTGGGGCTCTCTGTGTTTCCTGGACTTCCATGTCTATTTATTTCAGCAAATTAGGGAAGTTTTCTTTCATTATTTTTTCAAATAGATTCTAATTTCTTGCTTTTTCCCCCCCTCTTTTTGGCACTGCTATGAAGCAAGTGTTGGAATGCTTGAAGTAGTCCCAGAGGCTGCTTACACTATCCATAATTTTTTGGACTCTGTTTTTCTTCCTGTTGTTCTGACTGGTTGTTTTTTGATTCCTTATGTTCCAAATCATTGATTTTATTCTCAGCTTTATCCACTCTACTGTTGTTTCCTTGTAAATTGTTCTTTATTTCAATTAGTGCATCCTTCATTTCTGACTGGATCTTTTTGCTGCTATTGAGGTCCTCACTAAGTTCCTTGAGCATCCTTATAACCAGTGTTTTGAACTCTGCATCTGGTAGATTGCTTATCTCCATTTTGTTTAGTTCTTTTTCTGGAGCTTTGATCTGTTCTTTCATTTGGGCCATGTTTCTTTGTCTCCTCATTTTGGCAGCCTCCCTGTGTTTGTTTCTATATATTAGAGCTGCTATGACTCCTTGTCTTGGTAGTGTGACCTAATGTAGTAGGTCTCTTATAGGGTTCAGTGGTACAGACTCCCCTATCACCCAAGCTGGGTACTCAAGATACATCCTTCGTGTGGGATGAGTACACTGTTCCCTTGTAGTTGAGCCTTGATTGCTGTTGGCATGTCAATGGGAGGGATTCACCCAGGCCAGTCAGCTGCAAGGAGTGGCTGTGACCATTGACCACCAACCTCCACCCTCTGTGGAGGATCAGCTGTGCAGGGGCAGGTTAACGGTGCTCTGACGTGGTCTGTAGCTGTCCACTGGGTGCACAGATTCTGGAGTTTCCTGGGTGGTGCAGGCCAAGGTCATCCCCCTCCTGTGTTCTGCCTGGGGACACCTTGCATGAGCTATAAAACAATTTGAGATGGCTGCTACTTGTGCTGCGTTTGGAGATTCTCAGGAGAAGCCAGTCTCTGCTCGCCTTGATGCCAGACATTTGAGTTTCTCTGTGTGTACCCTTGGTGTCTTTCAAGCTGCTAACCTGGTGCTGCAGTTCAGTGGGAGTGAGTCTCAGTGGGTGAATCCATGTGTGGGCTCTTTAAGAAGAGCTGCTTGGGACTCCAGAAGTTTCTTCCACTGACTTAATCCCTGCTAGTTTTTTTAGGCAGAAGTTGTGGGGACTTATCTTCCTGGCACTGGAACCCTGGGCTGGGGTACCTGGGACTCCTCACTCCCGAGATATCCCCTCTGAATTTTTACCTACCACACATAGATGTGGGACCAGCCCATTCCACATCTCTGCCCCTCCTACCAGTCTGGATGGATGTGGTTTCTTTAATTCTGTAGTTGTTAAACTTCTATTTGACTTGATTTCTGATGGTTCTGAGTGATGGTTGTTCTATATTTTAGTCATAATTTTATCTTTTTTTGTTTTTTTCTAAAGATTAATTTATTTTTAGACAGAAGGGAAGGGAGGAAAGGAGAGAGAGAAACATCAATGTGTGGTTGCCTCTTGTGTGCCCCCTACTGGGGATCTGGCCTGCAACCCAGGCATGTGCCCTGACTAGAAATTGAATCGGCGACCCTTTGGTTCATAGGCCTGGCGCTCAATCCACTGAGCCACACCAGCCAGGGCTTAGTTGTAATTTTGATGTGGTTGTACGAGGAAGCAACCCATGTTTATCTATGTTGCCATCTTGACTGGAAGTCAATGAACTTTCTAAGCTTTCTTTTTCTTTTAAAGATTTTCATTTATTTATTTTTTTTAGAGAGAGAGGAAGGAGAAAGAGAGGGAGAGAAACAGCAATGTGTGGTTGCCTCTCACATGGCCCTCACTGAGGACCCGGCCTGCAACCCAGGCATGTGCCCTGACTGGGAATCGAACCGGGACCGCTTGGTTCCCAGCCCGCGCTCAATCCACTGAGCTACACCAGCCAGGCCTCTAAGCTTTCTTTTTCTATGAGGGTCAGGTAGAAAATAATAAAGGGAAGTAGATTTTAGTTCAATAGAATAAAAATAATTCTAAGAAGAAGAATTAAAAGTGGGATGAATCACTTGCATTTCTCATACTGTGGAAGTTGAAGAGAGATTGCATAATGATTCTTTGGAAATGTGGGGTTTATGAGTTGTATAAAGAGTCTAACGTTTAGGTCCTCTCAGGATCTGTAGGACATTCCCCCAGTCTCCTCCTCGTTGCTTGTCCTCCTTTCTGACCTCCTTCCTTGGGAAACTGCTCTCTCAACCCTCCTTGTTGGTGGGCTCAGGCACATCTCCCAGGTGTTCTTGGTGCCTCAGGCAGCTTTTCTCTGAGTGTTTATCAGTGAACCTCCTGTGCTGGAAGAGATCTGTTTATGCTGAATGTTCTGGGACTGACTCAAAGGATCAGAATCTCTGCAGGAGGGGCCCAAATATCTGCATTCTAACAAGCTTTCTGGCTGCTTCCTCTGCATGTGGAGTTGAGAAGCTCTTGCTCTGTAGCCTGTGAAGTTGCTCAGAACCTCCTTTCAGCCTTTCCACCTACTTTCCATTCTTCTTGAATCATTGTCACTTTTCCTCAAATGCCAGTGGCATACATACTGGGCTGTCCAATGCCTTCCACTGCAGGTGTTCAATATATGATAGCTGGTTTCTAGGGTCTGCCACAGGACCTAATGATTATTTAGAACCACATATTGACAGGAAAAAGAGTTTAGAATTCTAAAGAATCCCTAAAAAGATTTTTTAAAAAAGATTTTATTTATTTTTAGAGAGAGGGGAAAGGAGGGAGAAAGAGAGGGAGAGAAATATCGACGTGAGAGCGAAACATCGATTGGTTGCAATCCAGGCATGACCCCTGACTGGGAATTGAGCCAGTGACCTTTTGCTTTGTGGGATGATGCCCAACCAACTGAGACACACTAGTTAGGGCAAAAAGATTTTGTAAAAAGGTTTGAGAATAGAAGCTACGAGTAGTCTCGGGCTCCCTGTACTGTTATTGCTTAAATTATTGAAGCTGTTGAGTATTTGGAAATCAAATCCCCCAAACAAATTGGCTGTGTCATCAGTCATAAAAGGATATGGTCCTGGGAGGTCCCATGGGTAGGGACAAAAAGGACTATGGGAAGAGAATAGGGAAAGAGAATAGGGACTGCGTGAGCCAGTAGGAAACGTTTGGCCTTTGGGGTCAGGAGCATGTGAAGAGCAGCTGCTCCCTGTGAGCTGGGCATTTGGGACTTGCTGGGGGAGAGACAAGGTCTTGGCTGACTGATGGTCATTGAAACCACTCAGCAGAGTCCCGAGTGCACTCTGCTGGGAGGTGAGTGCTCATCTGTCACATGGAGGGCTTTGCTGCTCTCTGACACTAGATATTTCCCCTTGCCCTTGTGCCAGGAACTAGGGGAGAGAGCACTCCGGGGCCAGAGTAGGGCCAGAAATGCCAGACACAGTCAGGGCAGGAACCAAAGAAGATGACTCTGGTATAAACCCTGGCCATTTGAAATGAAAAATAAATCAAAGAGAAGGAATTAAGACAGTTGTGGAGGAAGCATGCACATACTCATTGCATCTGTTGTTCCACATCAGATACCTCCCCGGAGCAAGCCAGCAGCAGCTGCCTGGCTGCCCGGCCACTCCTGGGAGGCAGACTAGCCAGCCAGAGGTGAGAGCCTTCTCTGTCAGTGCTGGACAGACCTGGGTTCAAGTCCCAGTTCTGCTACTTTACTTACTAGCTGTGTGACATTGGCAAGTCCCAGCTCTCAGCCTGCCTCCATCAGTTAAAAGAGGATGAGTAGAGCATGGAGGGTTACTGCAAGGCTCGAATGAACTTATGTGTGGGACATGCTTGGTCTAGTGCCTGCTCGTGGTTGGTATTTGATATATGTTAGTTGTTATTATTATTACTAATCAGGAAAGGAAGATCTTCAATGGGATATTTAGCCAACATGATCAAATCTATTCTAAATCTCTTTCTCTATAGATCGGGATAGATCTGTTTTCAAGTGTCTAAAGAAATATTATGTTGTTTCCTGATTCTTTTCAATGAAAAGTGTTTTTTCTCATCATTTCTTTTCTTCAGATAAGACACTGAAAGAACTTTTAAAACAGCTGATACGTTAGATACAATGTGGACCTTCACGACACTCACAATGTGTCAGGGAAGAGGAAGAAGTAAGCAATTTCACTACTGGGGGGCGGGGAGCACCTCATGGTTAGGTGCTAGGACTATGGTAGGGGCCCTGAGCTTAACACAACTGAGGTCTGCAAGATGCCGGCGCCCCAACTGCCTGATCTGTTGCCCCTCTTCACCCTCCCCTCCAAACACAACACCTACTAGGTCAGTCTGTTTATAAGTCATGAAGAAAAGGTTTGTTGTGAAGAAAAGGCTATAAGTGTATTTCTTTTAGTTTCCTTGACATTTTGAGGTCTGATTTAGGAAGTTGCCATAACTTAAAAAATTTCGGGCACTGCAAAGTGTTGTAAAATAGTATGTGTACTCATCACATTTAGAGGAATTGTAAAGGCAACTGTGATGCAGTAAAAAGATGCAGCTCTTCTCTCCCCTTGGCCTAGGGAGAGAAGAGCTGGTGCGCATCTTGTTCACCTGCGATACTGTGCTGGGCGAGCCACTAAACCGCTCGGAGATTTAGTTCCTCAAAGCAAAATGGAGACGAGGACGTCCAGCTCCTAAGGTGATACGCACGACTGCTCAAGACAACCACGAACCGGTAAACAAACAGAGGAAACCGTTTATCTGGGAGTCTAAAAACCAGAATCCTCCAAACAACAGAATGCTGAAAATGGCAAAAACTAATCTAATTCAGGTTTAAAAGACTAACATTTGAGTACTTACTCTAAGTGTAGTAGACATATTTCACTGAATTCTCATAAATTACCCGTGAGATAGATATTGTAATCATCTTCATTTTATACGTGAGCAACCCCAGGCATAGAGAAGTGAGGTAACTTCTCCCACGTCCTCCACACTAGTGAGAGGCAGAGCCGGGACTCACACCTGGGCATTCTGTGCTCAGACCCAGCCTCTTTCCCAGCATCCTGTGCTACAGGTGCTGGGGTGCATTTTCTCATCTAGAATGCACAATAGGCCTGTGAGGACTGTGCTATCATTTCCATTTAGTAAGTGAGGAAACTAAGGCATAGAGAGAAGTGACTTTCTCAAGGCCACAAAGTTAAAAAGTTGGAGTCAAGATTCAAACCTAGGCAGCCTAATCACAGGGCCTGTACTCTTAACCATTACCCTAGTGAAATTACTCTAAATTATTTTTTAACTAATCATTCACTTTGAGAATCATGGTATTGAGATACCTTCAGAAAGAGTCAGAATACAGGGTGATAGGGTAACCCACTGGGCTGTAAGTGACCCTGATGATGACCACTGGTGTTGTCACAGGGGCCACTCTGAGCAATAGAGCAAGGAGGCGCTGACTGTGATGGAAATCACAGTGACATTATGCAGGTGGCACTGGCAACATACCATCCTGACCTATGTGGGTCAGTTACATGCTTTGGTGGTGAACATCTGTTTTACATCACTGACTTGCATTTGTGCAAACATGAATATCATCACTCTTCCAAATCCACAAATGAAAAACCAAACCAAAGGGAAACCTCCAGAGGATGTGTGGAGGCTAGGTCAAGTCTTTCTCCAATTTCGGGGCTCTTTGGAATTAATATATTTAAACGTGAGTGATTCCACTAGTTCCAGTAATCTTAAATACACTCTACACCCTGTCCTGAAATCCTTATTCCAGTTACTGGCCACCCAACTACGGTTGGCTCAATTTCCCCTTTCACCTGCAGGTGGCAGCACGAGCAGCAGCTGGGAGTCCGGGGCTGTGACTTCAGGTATAGTGACTTGGAGGTAGAAGGTGAGAACCGAGTTACATACAGAAATAAGATCTCATGAATTTCGACTTCGGATAAAACAGGTCATTCACTGAAACCCCTCCAGTCTACCTGAACTTGGAACTCCCCGTGAGCAGGTCTCGTGGGCCCTGGAGACCTACAGTGCAGGGCAGGCCCGGGTTGAGTGGGCACGCATCCTCTACCCTGGCCTTCACTGAAGCCTTTGCCAGGGCTGCAGTGGGCTGGGAGCTGAGCGATATCTCGCGCGGTTATCAGTCACTTCGCATCCATACTGCCGCGCCAGGCTGGCCTCTCGCGTTTCATAAGCCCTTACATAACTGCATCCACTGCCACAGAGGATTGCGCACGGTCAGCTGCCCTCACACGTGCTCTCTCTCCAGGGGACAGGCGAGGCCTGCTGCCCTGCACTCCCGGGGGTGGGTTGCTGCAGCCTCCACTGCGCTGACTGCCCGCTTTCTGCAGGATCCTGCAGAAGCAGCAGAGGAATCGAGCCTATCTCTAGACAGGAGGCTTTTCCCTTTAGACCAGACAGGGTGTAATTTTTCTAAAATTATTTTTTAAATAATCGTTCACTTTCAAAATCATAGTATTAGGATACCTGCAGAAAGAGTCACTATGGCGCCAAGTATAGGGTGATGGGGTAACTTTCTTGCAGGCACCTGTCCTCCACCCTATTTCTATGCCTTCTCTCCTTCCGTAGATGAATGCTAATCACATTCAAATCAAAGATTAGAGACTCAATGGGGCCATCCTCAGAGTACTTATATTTGTAGAAAGACAACTGGATACAACTGCATGATATATAATGATGTCATTTCAGGGATGTGGACAGGCTCTGCATCACTTAAGGCCACACGTGGCTGAGAAGGAAGTCTAGCTTCCTTCTCTTCGGTTTTGGCATGGAGATGTGACCTTATTAATCAGAATAGCAACTGAGAGCCTCAATGTAGAAAAAGAATAAAACTCAGAAACTTCTTTAATCAAAGCTGATTCTCTAGGAATTGCAGGTGCTCTTATTCAACTACAGGTTTGGGAGACACCCATTACTCGCATGAACTTCTGGCAGGTAAATGTTAACCCATGGTGTTTATAATGATGATAATTACTACATGCGGCCAGTGTTGTTGGCGTCCATTGTCATCTCCTGGGATTCTAGCACAGAGAATCATTACCTTTGTAGGAGGCACACTCTTATTAGTTTATGATCCCCACCCCAGCAGGATATATAATTATCTGCTGTAAAATTACTCCTCACTCTACTTTCCCTACCTAATTTGTCTGCTTTTCAGTGAGCTCAACCTTCCAGTGAAGATTTCTCTCTCTGCCCATTCCTCCTCACCCTCTAGTCCCTCCAGACTCCTCCCTAGCTTGACCACCCAGGAAACTGTCTGGATTCCATTGTAAAATTTGATTATAGTTGATTAAACACATTGCTAAACATTGCTCCAACTTATTCTCAATTTTCTTTCTGAAAGTATAATCTTCTGAACTGGGCTGTAAGCGTCAAGAGGGCAAGGGCCATATTCATTAACGCTAGGCTTAATAAGGTGCATTAATGTTAGGATTTACGTACTTAATCTCATTTTATCCTCACAACAAGAAATGAGGTAGGTATTGCTAGTGCTCCCATTTTACGGGTGGGGACACAAGGGAGGTGCAGATGGTTCACCCAAAGCCATGGCATTACTAAGTTGGGATACGACCCTGAAGACTTGCTATTCCCCCTCCACAATGGGTGTGAGAGGAGGTGAGAAATAAGATTGGGAAGATGTTTGTAGGTCATACTACATTGGGCATTAAATGTCAGAACTCAGTTTGGTGAGTAATTGGGAAGCTCTGAAGATTATTGAACAGCCAATTAAAGTCAACCTTTAGGAAAGTTGATATGATGGTTGGAGATAAGATGAGTTGGAGGGAACAGAAACAGGAGGAGAGACTGAGAAGGAGATAAATGCAAGTGAGGGATGAAAACTCAAAGTCCGAGTGGAGCAGTGAGAATGGACTATGAGAAAGTGTTGTGGGAAGCATTTCAGGAGTAGATTCTATAGGGCTTGGTGGCTGTCAGAGATGGAGGGTGAAGGAGAGAGTGGACAGTGACTCCAAGGCATCAAGCTGAACCCTGAGGAGGTGGCAGCGACATATGTAGGTACAAGGGAGCAGGCAGAGCTGGTTAAAGATGGCTCCCTTTGCTTGATCAGTAGTGTTGGTGGGATTACACTGGACTCTCTTTTGGTGGTCATGTACAACAGACAGGGGAGCTGCTGGTCTGGAACACAGGGCTGAGGTTAGGGTTGAGGTTATAGATTTGGAAATCTTTCTCAGCGAAGCCAAGAGAAAAATGAGCCCACCCAGGGAAAGAGAGGAAAGAAGGGAAAAGAAGAGGCTAAGAGGGGCCCTGGATAGAACCTGGGGGAGGAACTGGAGGAGGTAAGGCCTAGCACTATTACTCATCTGTGAAGGAGAGATGGAGAGGACATCACAGAAGTCTATGATGGAATTTTTTAAAGCAGAAGGATGGTCACTACCACAAAGCACTGTGGAAAGTCAAAGAGGAAGAGGACTGAACTGCTTTGGCAACTAAGGGGTCACAGGGTCTAACACTGGCAGATGAAATAAATACATATGGCGCATGTATATGTGGAATGTTCTGCAGATATTAAAAATTAGGTGTTCTGCCCTGGCTGGTGTAGCTCAGTGGACTGAGCGTGGGCTGGGAACCAAAGGGTCCCGGTTCGATTCCCAGTCAGGGCACATGCCTGGGTTGCGGGCCAGGTCCCCAGTGGGGGCCATGTGAGAGGCAACCATACATTGCTGTTTCTCTCCCTCTCTTCCTCCCTCTCTTCCCCTCTCTCTAAAAAAATAAATAAATAAAATCTTAATTAAAAAAAAAATTAGGTGTTCTGCCCTGGTCAGGTAGCTCAGTTGGTTAGAGTGTCATCTTGATATGCCAAGGTTGTGGGTTTGATCCCTGGTCAGACCTAGGTTTTCTAAAAATATTAAAATATTCAGCAAAGTGCTTATAATTTTAAGCAGTAAAGAAGTAAGTACTTAGAATAAGAGCGAGAGACAGGATACAAACAGATGATCCCAAATTTATTTAGTCTGTATACCTTTTTTACATGAACAGAATATTAACATATACCAGGGTATTTTTCTATGTTTTCTGCCTGGCTCTCCTGCTCTTGTTGAGCTAAAGAGAGTTTTAGGCAGAACTGAAAATTGGAAGGAGATTCGAAAGACTGGATTGCTTGATATTGGAAAGGGCTTGGAGCTCCTTGCATGAAGGATCAGGGACAATTAGGAAGAGGGCAGGAAGGGTATCACTTTGAAGTAGTTGTATCATCTATAAATATTCCATTAGGTAGCTCTAAAGTAAATGTTCTTTAACATAAACAGTACCATTCTGACACTTAGAAACTACCAATGATTTCTTAGATTTCCAAATATTTGGAGTCACAGTTTCCCAATTGTCTTATATTTTTATAGTATACTTATATTGGGATCCACGGTCTGCACATTGCAATTGGTTACCCTTGGCCATGAATCTTTTTAAAACTACAGGTTCCGCTTTCATCGCTTCTATTTCTCCTTGAATTTTTTTTCCTGAAGAAATCCACAGTATGGATTTTGCTGATGATAGTCCCATGGTGTTGTCATTTAATGTGTTCTTTCTGTCTCTTGTGTTTTCTTTTTGTGTCTTTACATATTTTCCAAGTTTTCTACTCATCACTCCTTACTTTTATATTAAAAATTTAAGAAGTTAAAACAATGTTCTTTAAGATGGCTTTAGTAAAAAGCTTCCTTAAAAAGATGAGTTTAGAAGTTAGACATTGGCGAAACTAGCTAAATTCTAATGAAGTCTGTAGTTTGTTGACAGTATTGTATGAATGTTAAGTGTCTTGGTTTTGGTAAATGTACTATGGTTATATAAGGTATTAACATTTGGGGAAACTGGGTGAAGGGTATATGGGAATTTTCTCACAATTTTTGCAATTTTTGAAATAAATCTGAATTTAATTCAAAATAACAAAATTAAAAAGTCAAAAGGGGAATTTCAGTAGAGTGTTAGAGATTGAAGCTGGATTGTAGGTAGTTAAGAAGTAAAGGGGAGAAAGGAAAGAACCTGTTGGTCACATCTGGTCATTAAAAAATGTAAAGAAATTAGGAAGCAGCTCAAGGGAGTAGCAAGATCATGATAGTTTTTAAAATTTTGTTTTTCAGCCCTGGCTGGTATAGCTCAGCGGATTGAGCGCGGGCTGGGAACCAAAGGGTCCTGGTTCGATTCCCAGTCAGGGCACATGCCTCGGTTGCAGGCCAGGTCCCCAGTGAGGGCCATGTGAGGAGCAACCATACATTGCTGTTTCTCTCCCTCTCTGTCTCCCTCCCTTCCCCTCTCTCTAAAAATAAATAAATAAAATCTTAAAAAAAACATTAAAATTTTGTTTTTCAGACTGGAGGAGACCTGCTCTTGCAGACAAGAAAGCCAGAGGAATTTGGAGATCCAAAAAGTAAATAAGATTATTTGTATATGTTTAGAATTTTCTGTAATAAATTTTTTAAACAAATGAGATAATTGATATTATAATGAGAGACAGGATTCAGAATAGGGATGGGTTTGCCTGGACAAGGAAATAAAACATCACCTCTTCCTCTGAGAGAAGAGGAACCCAGGAGAGAATGAATGTGGGCAAAGAAATTCTAAGGTGGAGAGAAACAGAGTTGAGGCATACCTGAAGGCTTCTTACTTTACAGGAAAATGAAAACGACATTCTCAGATGAACGTAAAAGACATGGGGATGGAACTGGAGACTTATGAGGTCTAGGAAATGGTTTGCATGAGTTGGGAGAGAAGCAACAGGAAGCCAACTCTAGATGGATACCCATTGGAGCAGGGAGGGCCCAAATGTGCTTGGGGAGTGGGAATACTTAGCAGGCCCTGTGGTACAGTTGTGAGACTTTCTCCAGCAAAACTTGGCAGTCTCAGAGTGAGCAGATGGCAAGTGGCCTATAGTGAGGTGTTGGGAGCATTGGCAGGTAAATGCACCAAGGGGGCCAAGGATTTTAGCAAGGGCAGCACTGAATGGCTGGAAGCCAAGAGTTCTGTGGTAGACTTTCCTGTCCCTGATCCCATGGGGTTACATCAATCATCATGCCACTGACCTTGCTATATAGGGTTCTTGGAAATTCTTTGTTTAGCCAAGGGGGACAATTATTTCAGCAAAACCTAAGTCATAAAATGAAAGACAGTGTTGAACTTTTCTGTTGGTTGTTCCACCTCTTTCAGCTCTTGTCTCTCTGGATGAGCTACTGGCAGAATGTTAAAGGCTCCACAGAGATAAGTCACTTTCTTCTCTGGCTTTACCCACAGCCTGAGATTCTTGGCCCTGATTACTTCCTCAGGTGGGGAGAATGGACATTTCTGTCCAAAAATTCCCAATCACTACACTTGGTTCTTTGATTTCTCAGGTAGGTTCTTGGAACAAACTGATCAATGACCCAGAATAGCTATCCCCCACTCATTCCTCAAGTAGAAGAGCATCCAGTGCCTCAGGCTGGAAACACTTACCTCGCTCTGCAACCACTGCTTCCAGCCCTCTCAGAAGGGTAGCTTTGGGAATTTATTAATCATGAGAAAGTGAAGAAGAGGTAACTTGAATCCAGGAATGGGTTTCCAAAAATATGGTGTGTTAGTTTTCTCAGGCTGCCATAACCAAGTATCATAGTCTAGGTGGCTTAAAAATTTTATTATCTCACAGTTCTGGAGACTAGAAGCCTAAGATCAAGGTGTCAGCTGGGTTGGGTCCTTCTTAGAGATGTGAGGGAAGGATCTGTTCTAGGTGTCTCTGCTTGGTTTGCAGATGGCCATCTTCTCCCTATTTCTCTTCACATCATTTTTTTTTTCTAGGTGTGTCCATGGCAGTGTCTACATTTCCCCTTCTTATAAGGACAGTAGTCATATTAGATTAGGGCTCATCCTAATTAGTTAAGATGTAAGTTAATCAATTACATCTGCAATGACCCTATTGCCAAGTAAGGTCATATTCTGAGGTGCTGGGGGTTAGGACTTCAACATATGAATTTGGGGGGCGGGCAATATAATTCAAACCATAACAGAAAAATTGACGAAGTCTTCCATTTTAATCTCTCCCTAGTCATTTTCCTCCTGTAGAACCTCATGACCCTCCACCTGGGGGAGTGAAATTTCTTCCCATGCATCTTTGTCTCCTGTCCCTTAACCTCCAGTCCACCTTGCATATGGCTGTCAAAGTCATCTTTCTAAAATTCCTACTTTTATCATGATTCCTGATTACAAACCACCCTTGGTTTGTTGCCTAAAGAAGTGGTTCCGAAACTTTCCAGTTTGCCAGACTCCTGTGGCAAATTTAAGGAAATATAAGTTCCTGGGTTCTACTCTCTGACATTCTGTTTTACAAGGCCTGGCACTTTAAAAATCTCTCCAGATGATTTTTATCATCAAATCCACTGATTTAGAGAAGAGACTCAAATTTCCCACAATCTGGCTTAAGTTTACTCTCTATCTTCATCATCCTCTAGAATTCTCTGCTTACTGGGCCCCCAAATTGCTCTGACAATCACACCCCAAAATATCTTCAAGTGGGGCTGCCTGGGGAGGTACTTCCCTGCAAACTACTTTAGTTCTTCTCAAGTTCCACCTTTCCTTTGAATTCATTCTACTACCCTGCGCTACTATCACCTTTTCTTTCTTGACCTCCTTTATCCTCCTGTCTGTGTTGCTCACTGAGCCAGGAGCTTCACCTTATGATGGTTCAAAGATCACAGAAGACCAGGGCTAAGATGACTCTAGAAATAACATATGTCTCAAAGACCTTCATTGTTCAGAGGAGGAAACCGAGGCTCTTAGATGATATGCTCAGGGCACACAGTGGTGGAGCCAGGAAATGGTTCAGGGTATGACTCAAAACAAGGAGACTGAATAAAATCCTGAGACTTCATATCTCTTTTCCTACCCCATGCACCCAGGAGATTATTGTCCACTCTGTCAGGGGACTGGAATAGATGTATTCTCTGCAGAGACTGAGCTAAAGAAGCTTTGGAGTTGAGGACTCAAAGTGCAGCAGGGGCAGAGCAGAGTACCATATTGAAAAGAGTGGAATTAAGTTAGAGTCCATATACTGAGTAGATGTCCTCCCCCAGGACACAACCATTAGAAATACCTAGAACAGTATAAGGCTACGATGCAGGCATAGGTAGAAATGCTTTGCTTTCTTGTACAACCAAAAGAAGGAAACAATCAATTTCAAAACAATGAAAAACCAGAACTTCCAGAAAATCAAACTTCATGGAACTCTGACAACCAAAAGGTTAAAGAAACATTCATTCAGACTGGTAGAAGGGCTGGAGATGGGCAGCCGGGTGGATGCAGAGGATCCACTGCAAGGCCGTGGACTGTGCGGGAGAATAGGAGCTGGCTGACTGGGAAACTAAAGGCTCAAAACCTCTAGCTGTAAAATACTGTGGGGGTTGTGAAGGCAGGAGAAACTCCCAGTCTCATAAGAGAGTTCATTGGAAAGTGGGGCTAAAGCAGAGTCAGTGAGTGTCCTTGTTCCCTCTCCCACACCTCCCCCACAGACAGAGCCACAACATAGCAAAGAGAGTTGCCCTGCCCTGGCAAATACCTAAGATTCCACCTCCTTACAACATAACAGGTGCGCTGAGACAAAGAAATATGGCCCAAATGAAAGAACAGATCAAAACTCCAGAAAAAGAACTAAGTGACAAGGAGATAGACAACCTATCTGATGCAGAATTCAAAACACTGGTAATCAGGATGCTCACAGAATTAATTGAGCTTGGTCACAAAATGAAGGAAGAAATGAAGTCTACACAAAGTGAAATAAAGCAAAATATACAGGGAACCAACAGGGAACTGAAGGAAACCAGCACTCAAATCAATGATTTGAAACAAAAGGAAGAAATAAACATCCAACTGGAATAGAATAAAGAAACAAGAATCCAGAAAAATGAGGACAGCCTTAGGAATCTCTAGGACAACTTTAAGCACTCCAACATCTGAATCATAAGGGTGCCAGAAGGAGAAGAGGAGAGCAAGAAATTGAAAACTTATCTGAAAAAATAATGGAGGAAAACTTCCCCAATCTAACAAAAGAAATAGACTTATAGGAAG
The DNA here is from genome assembly GCA_004026765.1 of Micronycteris hirsuta. Taxonomy (NCBI): domain Eukaryota; kingdom Metazoa; phylum Chordata; class Mammalia; order Chiroptera; family Phyllostomidae; genus Micronycteris; species Micronycteris hirsuta. Next base: position 21,671 of record PVJI01003242.1, read on the forward strand.
CCCAGGAAGCCCAGAGAGTCCCAAAGAAATTGGACTCAAGGAGGAACACCCCAAGACACAGCATCATTAAGTTACCCAAGATTAAAGATAAGGAGAGAACCCTAAAAGCAGCAAGAGGAAAGAGAGTTACCTACAAAGGAGTGCCCATAAGACTATCAGCTGATTTCTCCAAAGAAACCTTTCAGGCAAGAAGGGACTGGAAAGAAGTATTCAAAGTCATGAAAGGCAAGGAACTACATCCAAGATTAACTCTATCCAGCAAAGCTATCATTTAGAATAGAAGGGCAGATAAATTGTTTCCCAGATAAGGTCAAGTTAAAGGAGTTCATCATCACCAAGCCCTTATTATACGAAATGTTAAAAGGACTTATCTAAGAAATAGAAGAAGATAAAAAACTATGAACAATAAAATGACAACAAACTCATAACTATCAACAAATGAACCCCAAAAACAAAAACTAAGCAAATAACTAGGACAGGAACAGAATCATAGAAATGGAGATCACATGGAGGGTTATCAGCAGGGAAGGGGAGGGGGAGAGTAGGGGGAAAGATACAGGGAATAAGAAGCATAATTGGTAGGCATAAAATAGACAGGGGGAGATTAAGAACAGTATAGGAAATAGAGAAGCCAAAGAACTTATATGTACAACCCATGGACATGAACTAAGGGTGGGAGTGCTGTAGGAGGGGTGCAGGGCAGAGGGAGGATAAAGAGAAAAAATTGGGAAAACTGTAATAGCATAATCAATAAAATATACTTAAAAAACAAACAAACAAAAGAAATATCTAAAACAAGAACTTAAAGCACTTCTATCTGGAGAAACTGACCAGTCTAAGAGGAAATATAGACAGAAAGGATTTATCAAATAAATGGCTAATTTTCAGCACTCTCCACCCATGCACTCTGTACTGTCAACCAGCCTTTTGGTCTCTCGCTTACATATATGCATAAATAGTCACAATCACCAGAGACCAAAGCCAACAAACTAAAAAACACACAAATGGAAAAACAGAGGAAACAAGGAAAGCCCTAAAGTCCAGAGAGGAGTACAAAAAAAAAAGCAATTTGAAAATTAGAAGACAATGGAACAATACCTTCAATATTCTGAGGAAAATAGTCTTCAACTTAGATTTTCTTACTAGATAAAGCATCCATGAAGTCTGAGAGTAAGCAATTTCAGATATGCAAAATGCTTATCTCCCCTGCATATTTTCTCAGGAAGATACTGCAGGATGTGAGCTTCAAAAATGTTTAAACCAAGAAACAAGTGTGGGATTCAGGAAATAGAGGGTTCAACATAAGAGAAGACTTCCAGGATGATGGGGAAGGGAAGTTCCAGAACAACATTAAGCAACAGACCTCAAGAAGAAACAACAAGCCTGGACCAGAAAGTCAAGGGCTCTAGGAGGAAAGAAAATAAAATAACTGATGGATCATCTGAAACATTTGACTCCGTGGGGAATTGTATTGAAAGGATGTTACAGAATGTGGGAAGACTTAACTATAGGAATTAAGAAACTAAACAGATGAAAACACAAGGTAGGAAAGGATGTAGATAAAAAAAGAACTGAGCTGATAGACTCTTGATGTGTTTGTATTGAGTGGAGCTTTATAGTTCTATGTGAAAATTTTGGGGATGAGATTTAGACATAGAAAGATAAGCAATTACTAAATCTAGGAAAAACAGAAAGCGGTACAAGAAAGGAAATGTTATTATGGCACATTTCCTGACTCAGCTGTAAATAAATTATACATTAACAATAATATAATAAATATAGATTTATCCAAAAATTGAAATATAACCATATTGTAAAGATTAGCATAAGATAAATGTAAGCTTGCATGCATTTGTGTGGATGCACCATTACTACACCTTTGCGTCTTAGCTTTAAACCCACCCCTCACTTTGCTCTGTGATTGTGGGGGCAGAAAATCTGCAAACCAAATTTCTCCCTTGCCAGCTGGCTCCATGCTAGGTTCTGTCAATAGGGGAATTAGGAGGATGTTGCAGAGCTGGCAGAGGAAAGAACTTACCTTTTCCTGACCGCTTGCTTCTTAATGTTCATTCATTCATTTATTCGATTATTCCACAAAGATTTATTGAATGAGTATTGTTTGCCTATCACTGTTCTAGGGGTTTAGGATTCATCGATGACAATATCTCTGCCTCCATAGAGCTTACCGTCCAGTAGAGAAAGAGAGATATAAGCAATGTACATAATAAACAAAGAAATTACACAGTATTGTAGGGATAAAGAACAAAGCAGAGTAAGAGTGGTTTGGAATGCATAGGTGAGGAGCATTACAATTTAAATGGGGTCGTCAGGGTTGACTTCTTCGGGAAGAATATATTTGAGCAAAGACTTGGCCTTGAAATAAGAGTAGGCCTGCTATGCTCGAGGAACAGTGGAGAAGCCAGTATGGCTAGACTGAAGGAAGAGAGAGTGAAAGGAATGAGAAAACTAAATTTTTTTTGCCTTTGGGAGAAGGGAACTGGAGATGAGGAGGGTTTGGGCAGAAACTGCTTTTCTTTGTCCTAAGTCGTATAAGATCATTTTACTTTTCAAACCACGAACATGTGTATATTTTATAAAAGTAAAAATTAAATTTTAAAATGATGAATCACAAAATGCCATGTGTTATCTTGAAGTGGATCCTGGAATAGAAAAAGAACATTCACAGAAAAGCTGGTGAAATTTGTAGAAAGTCTTGTTAATCCTGTTGTACTAATACTATTTTCGTAGTTTTGACACATATACTAGGTAATGTGAGACGCGAACATTAGGGGGACTGGGTGAGAGAGAGAGAGTAATTCTCTGTATTATCTTTGCAAGTTTTCTGTAAATCCAGAATTATCCTAAAATGCAAAGTTAATTTTTTTAAAAAACATCTCCGAAATAAACAGAAAACTGGATCTGGTGGTAAGACGTTGGCCTCTCCCTCCTCCCACCCCAACCCTCCACTCTTCCTTGGATTTGAGCAGTTGGCTATTCACCTGGTGGAAAGAGGTGACTTACCCACAGACCTGGGCGGACCCCAAGATGAAAAGAAAAGGCCAGCAGGGAAAACTTTCTGGATCACATCTACGAAGCATCCTCGATCCTTGTCATCCATCACAGATCCCTGATGGATGACATTCAGAAGCTGAGAAGCGGAAACCAGGACAGAGGCATTTATGCAGAAAAAACATGGATGTGCAATTCTCTTAAGTTTTTAAGAAAGTGGAATACAAAAAAAAATCTTCATAGGACCTCACTTCTTGCTTAATCTCCATCTCTAGTGAGCTGTAAAGTTTAAGGAGTGGCTTCAGAGTAGAAATAATTCCAGACACTTGATTCAGTGGCTTTTTCCTTACTTTAAAGCTTTCTAAAGCTTTTTGTTGTTGATGCTAAAATAGTGCGTATGTCAATGCTTTCCATGTGTACTTTATGGTCTTCACTATAGAAGTTAGTAGAAAGTTGTTTTAAATTTTTTTAGACAATTATTTAATTTTAGCAAAGAAAAGCTGAATTTGTGGTGCCAATGCTATGAGACTATCAGCCTCTTACTCTTCTCCCTGGGGAGAATTTTTCTAGAATTGAGGAAATCCTTTTCTGTTCATGCTTTTACCACATATTCTGTTTCCATTTATAATCTCTCTCCTCTTTCTAGTACTTACACTTTTGGAAATAAAAGCCAGGAAATAAAGTACAGTTGATCCCTGAACACCATGGATCTGAAATATGTGAGTCCACTTATACATGAATTTTTTTCAATAAATATTAAGTTAACCCTCTGTTTCCACAGGTTTCACATTCACGGATTCAACCAATAGTGGACTGAAGATAGTATTTTCGATCCATGGTTGGGAACCCCTGGGTGCAGAGGGCTGACTGTATGCATTGTTTCATGCCATTTTATATAAGAAACTTGAGTATATGCAGATTCTGGCACTTGATGGGGACCTTGACACCAAGCCCCTGTGGATACCAGAGGATGACTGAGTTTTGGGGGAGTCCAAATTTATATTCAGATTTTCACCTGCCCAGAGATGTCTCGAACCCTGCATTGTTCAAAGGTCCACTTTATTTTGCATGCTATTTTTGTTTTCTATCCCACTACATACTTCCCCTGAGGTGGGTGGGGCAGGCTACCCCTTAAGTTGGGGTGAGAGGAAGAGGGAAAGAGAAAATGAGAGGAAGAGAAAAAAAAATCAGTTCATTCTTCTGGCGCCCAGGAGTCTGTGTGGTGTGTTTTCTGGGATTGCGAGCGGTTAAGTGGGGATGAGCACTGAGCACTCAGAAGTTCATTTTATTTTATTTTTTCTTGTTACTTTAAAAAAATTATGTAAGAAATAATATTCATCGTGGAAAAACTTAAAAGAACCAATAAATGACATGTTAAAATTTATTTTAAATCACTTGTAATCTCAGAAATAATCACTCTAGTCCAGAGGCTTTCAACTCTTTTCATCTTATGGAACACATAATTACTAAATTTCTATGGCACACCAAAAATATATATTTTTGGCTGATCCAACAAAAAAATAGGTACAATTTTGATTCATTCACACCAGATGGCTATTGTTGTGTTGGTTGTTTTCATTTTTTTGTTTGACAATCTAAGGGAAAAGAGGTTAGTGCCCCTGACTGAATAGACAGGTATTGCATGTTTTAAAATTCTTGCGGCACACTGGTTGAACATCGCTGCCCTAGTGCAGCATATCACCAACTACTCAATGCAAGAAAGCAGAAACAGACGTGAGAGAGGAGGCACTGAAGCCTGTGAACCTCCAACTCCAGAAGCTTCTGAGACTCACTGACTATCCTTCCTGTGGCTTGGTGGTTTCATGTTTTCCCCATGGCTGATTGTCACCGTCACACCAATCTTTTGTATTGGACAGCATCATTATGGTTGCAAGTGACACAAACCCATCTCACATTTAGTTTTACAAAAATAGATAGAAACAGGATGTCTGCTCAGATTGTAGAAGTTTGAATACCAGCTTTGTGTGGTCTTTAGCATGCGACTACCTTTTAAACTTCTGTTTTCTCATGTGGAAAATGGTACCCATCTTCCTGTGAGGCTGTTACAGGGATTGAAAGACATAAGGCACCTGCCTGTCACTTGGTACCCACTCCATAAGTGGTAGCTAGAATTAGCAGGAATTGAGTAGTATCTGGCCTCCTTAAGAGTGGGGAAAGTTGAGGTGCTAGCGTGCTATTACTCAAGGAAGTTGGAAGGCAGGAAACAAGGAGGAGTGAAGCAGGGACTTTCATTCTCATGTGCACACCCCTGAGAAGTCCACCATGACCCGCTGCAAGGATTGCTGGTGTGGACAGCTGTGCTGCTGACCTCTCTTCCACCGTGAGCTCCCTAGGAAGCACCCACAGTGAGTGCCCTGCTTCCTGACTAACAGGCCGGCGGCCCCTGTAGGCAAAGTCCAGGAACACTCCAAACTTCATCAATGATAAAGAGAGGTTTTATCACAGGTTATCTGGTGAGCTGAGGTTTGAGGTGGAGACTTCAGACCCGCTGGGACACAGAAAATTGTGTGAGAAACCTCTGAAAGTTTTGGGCTGCTCCTTCTAGCATGAGTCCACTTAGACATTGGGTTTATGTCCTATGTTCATATTTTTGTCTTTTGGAGTCAAATCAAATTCTTTTGCGGGGAAGGAGTAGTATTTAGGGTCTAGTTAATAACATATGTAATGAAAAACCAACCAAAGTCTGGTAAAAACCTCCTCAGAAATGATTACCTTGATCTCTAGTCGTAGATCTTCAACTCTTTCTACTAAACATTCAAAGGTTCTTAATGAGATAGTTATCAAAACACACCTGGGATGCAATGCACTCTGTTCTACAGAGCCAAGTAAATGTCAGTGTCTCCACCAGAATTTGTGATGAACTAACATATGCAAATAATCAGATAGGGCTTGAGATGGCTTCCATTGAAAACACAGGCTCAAAATATTTCTTATCAAGTCCCAGGTTCAGGTTGGCAAGGCCAAAGGGGATTTCTCTTCCTGGGCACCAGGTCTGTAGCCCAGGTGAAGCTGCCACCTCAGGTAAAGCTGCCACCCATGTGAATTGTGGGCTCGTGATCCAAGCAGACAGGTTTTTCCTAAGTACGGATAACTGATTCACAAACTATAACGCCCCACCCATTTGTTTTTTTTCTACTAAAATAAAATTCTCCATTAAAACTCAACAGCAATTAAACAATTTCTAATCTTCATTCTACATACAAGACAATCTGCAATTTGGAGTAAGATTTAAAGAGATAGATGCCCCCCCGCCCCCATCTGCTTCCATAGCTGGGAATCTTTGTTCAATCTGTCTATAGATCTTTCTTTGTGTTTGAGGAAAACACTCACCCTGCATCTTCTGGGGCTTCTCCATGCCCCAGTTGCAATTTTAGGAACGCTGGTGAGTGCCATCCAGTTTGTAATCTAAAGCTTTTGGGAGGCTCAGGTTTTCTCTGTGTGAGACGGTTATCCAACCACTCATTCCCCCTTTGTTGCTCTGTGTAATAGAGAAAAAAGCTTCCTGCTCCTGATGACTTGGCAGAACACCGAATGAGAGAGAGAGAGAGAGAGAACGCCATATAGCAGGTGTGCACAGCAGAGTCCTTCCCAAACCTCCTCTGTGGTCCTTTTCTAACCAGAGTAGTCATTGGTTTCCCTTTTCTAAGGGGCAGAAGTTATAGCTCAATGATTAAATTTAGGGTCAGAAAACAGGTCTCCCTGTTCTCAAGGAAGTTCCCAGACCACTTCTACTACAGCCATAATAATTTCTTGAAATTAAGTTTTACTTTTATCCAAGAAGCACATTTAAGGTATTTACTTTTATCTATTGATTTTTACTTAGTTAACTTTTACATTGTTTAAAAGTTAAAAATGCCAAAAGGGGACTTCCTAAGATGGCGGCATAGGTGAATGCACCGTACCGCCTCGCACAACCAAACAAGGGAAAAAATCAGAAATCTACACATCCAAACACAGCCAGATCTGACAGAAAATCATATTGAGAGGAAGTCCAACAACCAAGGAATTAAAGAAGATACATTCATCTAGTTTGGTGAGCCAGAAGGTGCAGAGCGAAGGGAGAGCGCTCGGCGACCCCGCGGCAAGCAGGTGAGCAGACGGCAGGTCCGCGGTTGGAGGGGCGGTCCCCGCGGGGTTGCAGCACACCCAGACGGGGCCCAACTGAAGCTCGGTCTGCGCCTGGCTCATCCGGACCCAGCAGGGCCTAGAGACCGGTGGACTCGGCAGGTCTGCATTCGTGTGCAGAGAAACCCGGAAAGAAAGCAGGGCGCAACCCATCGGCGCAGACTGAGAGCAAGTGAGGGGGTGGAGTCCGCGGTCGGAGGAACTCCCGGCCTCACAGGAAAGTTCGCTGGGGAGACCCTCGGGGGATTGGAGCTGTGCAGCCCATCTACCGACCCCGGAGCGACCCCCGGAGCCAGCGCAGAGGGGCCCGAAGTGCTTGCAGGAGGCGGTGTGGGTGCGGAGAGCGGAGAAGGCGCCATTGTGCGCTCAGGTCCCGCCCCCAGAGGCTAA